>JASDQU010508486.1:19790-46005 GCA_032191745.1 Picea mariana | reverse complement strand
GGTAAAACTTATTGTGTTATGTGTTATTGATATTTCACTTTGTGCTTATGGTTGTGATCGTGGTTTAAATTGCTTTTGCAAAAGTAATAGTAGAAGTGATTATGTATTTAACAATAGCGGAACTTGTTAGATCAGGAGAATCGCAGGAATACATTAATTTGTATCAAAATTTCTACAATTGATACCTCATATTCAGATAAGGAACTAGTTCCTTCTAAGAATCCCATCCCCTGCTTCAATTTAACACACAACTATTTTTTGTGGCTCCTTATTCAAAGGGGTGGAAAGAAGTTAAAAAGAAGGGTAAAAATAAAAAGATTCGGGATCATTTTTTGGAGGGCCAAAAATTTCATATATATTAATTATGTAATTTTAACCTTGTGAATACCTATACTCTTGTAAGTGAATTATGCATATGTATTTGCTTTATCTTGTATAGTACTCTGAGCCTATGAATAGTGCAATATTCATTTTGTAATGGAATATAAGTGACACTTTTTCTTGAAAAAATTACCTTTTTATTTTAAAGATAATTCTTTAACAAGTAACCAATTATTCTTTTTATCCACTGAAAATAAATTGCAATTAGGGTATTTTTTAGGGGTGGATTTTCACCAATTGCCTTTAAAAAAATCGCTAATTGGCCATTTTCACTTTAAAAATTCACCTATTTTTTATATAAATATGTTTATGTTGATAATATCGCCAAAATTTACAAGTTTTAATAGTAAATTGTATATTTTTTTATTGAATATTCTCCTAGATCTCTATGTGTGAATTTTTCAATATTAAATAATCACCCATAACAATATACTAAGCTATAATATTTGAATCCTTAAAAAATACCTTGAGACTTGTAATTTTGATTTATAGTGAGAATGGAAATTAAATTGTTTGGGTACAAAATGCACTTTTTAAAATGTTTATTCCAAAATTTCTCCCCTAGAGACCTCAAAAAAACATAATGCCAATTTTTAAAAAACAATTGCGAACAACATAGTTAATCACAAAAAACTACATACTTTTATACAAGATAAAATTGTATGATCACTTTTATTGAGCTATTAGCTTTAGAATTTAAAACTGATGCTTTTATCAAAAGAAAAAACAAAAAAAAAACATGATCAAATGGGTTGTTTCATAAAAATTTTATCCCATCATGTATCTCCATCAAATTTAATTTTCCTTCCTCTAGATTTTGTCCTTCTTTAGAAAGGAAGTTTGCAACAATATTGAGCTCTTTGAAAACATGAGCATAGGATATTAAATCAAATTGTGCACTAACCAATTTTATGTTATCCCCCGGTTGTCTTAGAATAGCATTATAGGGAAGAGAAGACCCTTTAGTTTAGTTGATTAAAAGAGTTGAGTCCCTAACAACCTACAAACTTGAGATATCATTGTCTAAAGAATAGTTCAGCAATGTTTTCAGTGCCATAATTTCTACAAAGTTAGTTCCTACACCAATTCATGTCTTGAATTTAAAAAATTGATCATTTGGAAAAGAAAAAAAAGAGAGAGAACCCCTCCAACATTGCTGGAATTCCCGCCTCTTTGGAAAGCTACATCAAAGAAGCCCCAGTGTAAGATTTATCAATTTGGAAATCTAGGACCTGTCTTGGAGTAATGCCTGATACCTTTGAAATACAACTTTCTACCAAAGATGAAATATGACAAAATCTTGAAAAACAGGAATGAACTTGTCCTAGATTGTGGAATTCCTTTCCTGCCATATACCCCATAATAAGAAATAGGGAAAGGATTTGTACTTCATTAACTCTAACTTCTCAAACAAGATTTCAAGCACTCTTCAATTGTATTTCCTCTCTAAACATTTTACAACATTATTAATCTTTTGACTTCCTTCCACATAACCAAAACATAAGGACAACTAATGAAAATATGAATTGTTGTTTCTGTCGCTAATCTGCATAGCATGCAAACACTTTGTCCTTGTTTTTTCCTTCAATGAAACATGTCCCATTTCAAGAACCTGTTCAAGAGGGATAACTAGAGAAGTATTATAGATTTCTTTGGAGCCTGTCACTTCCATAGATGTTTACACCACTAGCAGGTATTTATATTAATTGATTCAAACATAAAATTTTAACCCAATTTTGCTGTGAATTATCCCCTAATTTTATTATTGGATAAAGCTAATGAGCCAGGTTCTTCCTTTAGTTTGATGTGACTGTTTTTGATATGGTTTCAATATGAAGAGTTTCAATAGTGTCATCGAATAACTTGTCTTTGTAACCTGATATAGCATCTGAGATCAACCTTACCTTATCCTCATAACTAACCTTCTGGGCAATCCATAATAATTGGAAAAAATTGCACTAAGGCTTTCCTTTTACTGGAAACATTTTTTTTATGGAATTATTGGATTGCAAAACCAATCTAGAAAAGTCCTTGAGGAACTATATTTTTGTTCCAGAATGTCCCTCCATAGCCCATTTTTAGTAAAAAACTTCCAAAGATTCTTGGTTGTTGAGGATAACCCAAAAACATATGCATTCTTAAGTCCCCACCCCCCCATATCTTTAGGCATTACACTATTTTTCCATTTAACCTAAGGGATGCCATCATTTTGGCACTTTCAAGACCACAAAAAATTGAAACATAGCTTTCTTACAAACTTTATGACACCATTTGGAATCAACACTAAGGAATTCCAATAGACATGGATAAATTCTAAGATAGATATTATCAGGATCAAGTGAATGCCAATGGAGAGCCACCTATTTCTCTAGTAATTTATACAGTCTTCAACGCTTCCCAGGAGCCAACCCCAGTCCCTTTTCCACTAACCATTAGGATTTAAAAAAAACCCCAAATATTTAAAACCGTCATTTATATTTAAAACTTTGAAATGAAATTTATGAATTTATCTTTGTTTATCCCCGACTTGTAGACCACTAAAAATAATGGAAGGTTTATGGAGATTGATCTCCATTCCCTTTTCTTTTCCATAGAACTCTAAGATTTCCTTTATCTTATTGGACTCTTTGGGGCTATGATTAATGCCTCAGTTGAATACATCGCTGCACTTCCACTTGATACCTATCGTAATGATAAATGACTCATCTCACTGTGGGTTAAGTAGTAACAGATTGAGTATGTATAGGAATTTTGTATGCATCTATTCTAGGAACTTCTCTACTGACGGTTTTAGATACTCCACCCATTTCATAAAGTATTCAACCTGGTCATTTGAGTTCTAGTCAAGTCCCAAAAAAATTCAATCTCCCATCCAATTTTAGTTCCAATGTTGAAAAGAACATCATCAACAAACAAAAGAGGATTTAGTTAGCATGATCTTCAATCTTTCCCCTTGAAATGATTCCAACTCTTTTAACCTCCCTAATTTCTCTACTAGGACCCTTAGCTACAAGTATAAATAACAATGGAGACAAAGGATAGCCCTGGGGAAGTCCATGGGAAGGATTAAAAAAATTTGTAGCAAAACGATTAATTAGAAGAGCCAATGAAACCAAAAAAACACACCCCCTAATCCAACTCACCACAAGATAGTTGAATCCTATGTCAAGTAGCAGAAGCTATAAATACAACCAACTTGTTTGATCATAGTCTTTTGACAAGTTAAGTTTTAGCAATGTTGTAGGGTATTTTTTGGTCTTGATAGTGTGGATACCTTCCCGAGTAGCACTTACGGCCTCATGAATTTGTCTATCTACTAGATACCCAAACCATTCCCGAGAAATATCTTTTGAAAAAATATTTTAACCCTTACTACTAACACCTTCAAAACAATTGGTACAAGTGGTTACATAAGGAAATAGGATGGAAAGCTTCAAGGAATAATTACTATCTTTATACAATATCAAAGAAAGAAAGGTAGCATTGAGTGAGCTTGAGAATATACTAGAATTTTTATCTCCTCCATCACCCTTAATATACCATCCTCTAGTAATTCAATAAAACACATAAACAATTTAACTATCCACCCATTCGGGCCCACAATTTTGTCTTTTTTGAATGAAGCTAAAACAATTTATAGCTCATCGTTTGATTATTTACAACATTTGATTATTTTCTTCATTTACAAATCTAGGAAAGAATGATGAGATAACTAAAGTGGTGACAAGTCTAGTTCTTCGGATGGGTGAGTTAGCAAAGCAAGGACAGTGGGGTAATGTCGTATCCTTATTCTAATCCTTCCTGGTAGAAGGGAAGTGATATTGGGCATAAATACCTCTCTTAGTCTTTTGGTAGTAAGAAAAAAAAGGGTAAGGTTGTTGTTTCATGCCATCCCATTCCATTCCAATGGCGACAACGGGTACAAAGAACACGACAGAAATGGTGATGGTAACAACTTACCATATCCCTAATGCTATACATCAAACAACCAATCCTATATAAGAAGTGACAACTTCTGTTCATACTCCTACCCTTCACTAATATAGTAAGGGAACAGAAGGTAGAAGAACAAAGGAAGCAAAAAAGATAATTTTTGAAGCTAAACAGAAAGAGACCATATAATAATGGAAAAATCATGTTTGAATCAGCATCTCAAATCCTCTCAAGTAGCGGGACCAATCTATAAAGAATATCCTTCCTTCTATAATTTCTATTTTAATGAAAAGTTGAGGAGCGTAGCCTATTTATTATCCATCCTTCCTCCTGCCAATCTGATCAGACACATCAGTAAGAAATAGAGGTAGGGCTCATATACATACTAGGTGACCCAATAACCAGAACCACCAAGGGATTTTTACTATGTTTTCTCTTTCAAGCTCCTTAAAAATATTTTGAAAATAAGTCATCACTGCTTTAGCTATTCTAAAGAAGGTGTTAACCATATCACCTTCCAAATTCCTCATTTCCTAGAGAGTATTTACCCATTTTCTATGGTTTAAAAAATTATGGAAAATTTTCAAATTTTCATTAGCTTTCTCTATCCAAATAGTAAATTTTTTTATCCCCCATTCCTCCTCATTGTAGAAAAATATTTTTTTCTCCCCCCCCCCCTCTAGTTCTTTCATGTTCAGAAGCTTTTTCTCACTGAAAATATCATTTCCCTTTCCTTCAAAGAACTCTTTGATTTCCTTCTCGGTGTCCTTTAAGTCTTTATCCATTTTGTGTCTTTTAAGAGTGACCCATTCTTTGGACTCCTTTTTAACCTTTTTTAGAGCATAGATAAACCAGAAGCATGCCGACTCTTCTCACCTTGGATCATACCTTATCCATTCATTTTCAATTAGCTTCCTATATTCTTCCTCTAACTAGAGGGCATTAATTTTCAGGGGACTATATGGCTTGTCATTATGTTTTTCCATTTGAGTAAGAATAACACTATGATTGGAGAAACCGATGAATTCTACCCAAGTTTTTATTTGATCCACATATGTCATGAAGGATTCCAAGACCAAAAATCCATCTATCCTCTTAGACATCCCTTAAGAGCCTCCTCTATTGTTTTGCCAAGTTGGAACCAGTTCCAAGGGTTCTGTGTCTACTAATCCAGTTTCTTCTAAATTGAATTTGAAATATGAAACATCCTTATCCATATTGGGGTTCAACCCTTATACCTTTTCCTTGGAAGTGGCAGAGTTAAGATCACTTTTGATAACGGTCTTCTCCTCTTTAACAAAATGTTGATCAAGAAAATGCTCCTAGAAATCTTGTTTTTCCTTGTAAGGACCATAACAATTTATCATTGAGATGGTCTGGCTTGATTCTTTGAGGATGAACTTGGTCTAAATACTTGAATCCATAACAAGAGATGTTAGAAGAGAAACTAAATTTTCCATCTTGTTAGAACCCCACCAGAGTTCCCAATTTCAATAATAGACATAAAATCCTAGTCCTTTAACGAATGAGTTTGTTATCGAACATTTTTTTTACCATGCCCATGGTTTCTTGTATTAAAAGAATATCTGGCCTATGAATTTCCACTAATATAACCAACGAAATTGTTTTTGGGTGAATTCCTAGACCTTTCACATTGATAGATAGAATTATCATTTAGGAATCTTCCGGGTGAATTTACTGCTATAAGGAAATCCTCCATGGATTTTTATTTCCCATGTTTAATCTCTTTCACATATCTATTTTGAGCATGTCTAGGAACAATTTTATCCCATCTAAACCAGATGTAGTTTCTAGAATTGGGTCTTGTTCCAAACCCCTCGAACAATTTTTAGTGCCCTTCTTCATAACACCTTTCTTAATTCTTAAAAAATACCTCCCAACTTCCATTAAATAATTCCCATTACCACTATCAAATTTTATGGGACTCGACTAAATCCATACACTATTGGGATGACCGCTCGAAAAAGAGGAAAAACCCAAGTTTTCCTTCCCCCAAAATTTGTCAAGAAGGGATGAAATAGATGTCTAGTTCACATAATTTTGAGCAATAATTAAATCTTCCTTTAGAACAACCCCTATCCTATAATGTAAAAAGAGTTCCATGTCATTATTTTCTAGCCACGACACAAAAGAAAATCCAAAGTGATCCCAAACCACTAAAGGGAGGGATAAACACTTATTGAGACTTTTGATGCATCCACATATTATTCCTACATATAAACTCCATTAATCCCTCTGCTCAATTCTTGGCCCTAAGACGCACTATCATTTGTAGTAGGCTCCTTGCTTTGCATATATTTTGAGGGCAAGGGTTTCATCCCCATTATCTCCACTATTTTTTTTTTTTGTGATCATTGGAGACATCTTAGCTAGGAATTCCCTATTTCCCTTTCCTTCTTTGCCCCTGTTATACTTTTCCACTTCCGGTGCTTCTACCAATTTATTATGCTAGAATTTATTCAAGAAAGGGTCTAGAAATTCATCAACCAGTTGAACTTAGAGATGACAACATGCACAACAAAATGGAATCTTGTAATAATATGGACTTTGAATATGGCATTTGTCCCCTACTTTAATTCCATGGCATCTACTAGACCCTCCACTAAGTCAATTTCCACCAATACCCATGCTACCATCCAAAATGGATTGGACTTGAAATAAATATTTACCTCCAATACTTTACCCAAAGATTTCCCTAAGGACCTGATATCCTTCTACGACCATAACTCAAAGGGTAAACCCAACATCTTAACCCAAATTGGGAAATTTCTTGTAACCTCATATCCAGGGTCAAAGTATATCGACCATGGCCTTAGTTATAAATAGGAGAACTCCAAGAACTCATGACTTGTTAGAATCCTTGACACATCCTCCTTGTTCGGAAGATGAATTCTAGCCACCCTTGGCCAAAGTCCAATAACCAAGAATAGGACTCCAACATGCATGAATCCAATAATTTAGATTCCCACTGGAGACCTTCTTGTTCTAAAATATCACAATCAAGACCTTGCCCATAAAATATGTGACCTATTTGATCCATATTTATGAGCAGAATGAAATGAAAACTGTAAATGCCGACTGAAAACAAGCTTGCTAGAATGGTGGCGAATTATCTCTGAGAAGAGATGTGAAGGCTATGCTCATTCACAATAAGATGAGTACAATGAGGCTCTGAATAAATTTTTACAATAAGGATGATTGAAAAAACCCTAGAATTCCAAAAACCTAACCTAGGATATGAAGTGCCAAAAGTCATGAGGGCCTTGTTGCGGTAAGTTAGTACATTACCTTCCCAGTGTCGTAACTTTTGCATACGATCTTCGTTTGGGGTGCACGATAGCTCGTTGCAAAAGTATTGATGATGATATTGATTTAGGGGGATTAATTAGAGACTTTGACTATTATTGAGGTGACCTATTGGGAAAAAACGTCGTTGAGGCCCTCAAACTAGCCCCAGAAGTTAAAAACTGCTAAAAATAGTAAATTGCCAAAATTGCCAGAAAACTTTTTTGAGCCAGTTGGAAAAGGTCGGTGGCCATTGATATCCACATGGTTAAATTATCCCTCCTTAGGAAGAAATGGTATCCATTTCATTGATTTCCCCCATCAAATGAGGAAAATTCTACTGAATTTGGCCGCGGGTGAGCCACTTGCCTTGGTGCATGAGCTTACCTACTTTTACAACCTGATAAAGATGGATCCTCTACCGACAAGTGACCTTGACCCATGTGTCCATAATCCAATCAGTGGATGCCTAATCCATGCCATCATGGTTGAGCTCTGTTGGTGTCAAATGTTCTACTATCTCCGAGGTGTCCAATAATGGTGGAAAATAAGGCCGAAGGAGGTCCACATGGAACATTGGGTGCAAGCCAAGGAAGGGGGGTAGGTTGCACTCATAAGCATTGTCATCCACAACCTTGGTAATGGTGTAAGGCCCATAATGGAGTTGACAAAGCGTAAAATGAGGTCCTGTAAGGTGTTCTTTCTGCAAGTGCAACCAAACTTTGTCTCCCACCTGAAACTTGTGTGGCACCCGGTGTTGATTATGGTGTTGCTTTTACTTGGAATTGGAATTCTGTAAAATATCCTGACCCTATTAGTGGATGTGTTGGATCCACTCAATGAAATGGGTGGATTTGTCAGCTGTAGTTGGAGCATGTGATGATTATGCCTAGGTGGTCGTAAGGGGTAGTGCAACATTCATGGAACCCAATGGTTGAAATCTCAACCCCACCTGAAATGGGTTGTGATCAGTTGAGTTATGTATGACTCTTTTGTAGCTGTGCTCAACATAGGGAACAATATCATCCTAGGTGCGAGGGTGCTTGGAATTGAACATGCGTAGGATCTGCACGATCATCCAATTGATGGCCTCAGTTTGGCCATTCGTGTGGGGGTGGAAGGCAGTGGAATTGGTGATCTTGGTGTCAAATAGTGACTAGAGGCTCGACTAGAATGTGTTGAGGAACCGATTGTCCTGATCTGAGATAATGGTTTGTGGGATCCCAAAGTGTACCTACACTCATTCAAAGAAAATCTTGGCAGTTTCCTCCATCGTGATTTTCTTCTTGCAGACGACCAAAATCCCCATCTTGGAAAAGGGATCATCAACCAAAAAAACAAAGTCATTTCCCTGCCTGGTGGAAGGGAGGCCCAACACGTATTCCATTGAGATGGATTCCTAGGGCCTATTAGGAGTAGGCAGAGGAGTGTACATGCCTTGTTTCTTGATGGTCGATTTGCCAATAACACATGCAATGCAGAACCAAATATACTTGTAGACATCCTATCAAAGTTTTGGCCAGTAGAAATGTTGTTGTAGCATTGCCACTGTCTTTTCCATGTTGAAGTTTCCTACCACCCGACTATAGTGGGCTTCCCAAATCATCTTTGCTCGCTCGCTTGATGGAAAGTAGAGATGGCCCAGATGGCACAACAACCCATCCTGAATATGGAAATTATTGACAGTTGTGTTGGCACCCAACATCTAGTAGATGTTGGCGAAGTCAGGATCTGTCTCATAGAGGTGGGGCCACCCAAAGGTCTCATGGCCGCAAGAGTTTATCACTGTGGTGAGTTTCATGACTGGAGGTCGGCTGAGGAAATGAATGAATCGGTTGGTACATAATGTTTTATACTTGATGTTGAGGTGGAATTGCTGCAAATATGTGGAACCCTTATGAGGTTGATCATTCTACAATTTTCCTTATGTGTGCATGAACTATAGTGGCATATGATCAGTGTGGATGATTGTGTCCTTCCTGAGAATGTAATGCCTCCACTGGCGGCAAGGTTTCACAATTGAGTACATTTATTTTTCGTAACTGGGCCAATTATAGACAACATTTGATAGTGTCTCACTATGATAGGCCATGAGGTGTTTGGGTTGAGTGAGGATTGTGCCCACAACATAGTCTGAATAATCTGTGTCGACCTAAAAGGGTTGTTGCAGGTTAGGTAATGAGAGCGTTGGTGCTAAACAGAAGTGCTGCTTTAGATTATCGAACACTTTTTGTTGGGATAGGCCCCACACAAATTTTTTGTTAGCACCACCTCTAGTTTTTGATTGAGGGCCCATGCAATATGGGAGAATCCTAGCATGAACCTGTGATAGAAATTGGCAAGGCCTAAGAAACTCCAAAGCTCAGTGAGCGTGGTTGGCATTGGCCAGTCATAGATGACTTGGATCTTGGTTGGATCAACATGCACACCATGCACATAAGCAATGTAACCTAGGTACTGGACCCTATCCATGCCGAAGGAACATTTTTTAAAGTTGGCATATAGCTTGTATTGCCATAGGGTGTGGAGAACCTGCTAAATATGATGCAAGTGTTCTTCCTAAGTCTTGATGTAGATGAGGATGTCATATAGATACACCACCAAAAAATAATTAATGAAAGGCCACTAGATATCGTCCATCAACCTCATGAAAGTTGTTGGGGAATTTGTTAAACCAAAGGGCATGACCAACCATTCAAAAATACCTTCTTTTGACTTGAAGGTAGTTTTCCATACATCTATCTGTTCTATTGGGACCTAATGGTAGCCAGACTTCATATCAATCTTACTGAAGTATTTGGCCCCCTTGAGATGATCAAGGAGATCCTCAATTCGGGGAATCGGGTACTGGTTCCTGAATGTGATTTTGTTTAGGGCTCGGTAATCAATGTAGAGTCGCTAGGTCCTGTCTTTGTTCTGTGCCAACATGATTGGGATTCCACAAGCTGATGAGATGGGTTGGATATGCCTCTTATGGTGCAGTTCTTGTATATCATGCTAATCTCCTCATTTTCTAGTAGAGAGCGACGATAGACTGGCCCATTTGATAGCAGTGCGTCGAGGGTTAGATCAATGGGATGCTTGACCTGACAGTGCAGAGGTACTCTGATAGGTGATGAGAAGATGTCTTTGTATTCTTCCATGACCTTAGTCACTTGCTTCTGATGTGTGGAGAGGTCAGCCACAGAGGCCATGGATGTGGCTACAACCTTTCGCTCACTCTGAGAGCGAATCATGAATAAGATAAACTTCCCAGTCTGAGAAATGACCTTCCTTCATTTCTTGGAAAAAATCAAGGAAATAACCTCAGGTATCCTGTACAATTTCTTGTTCAAAGTAATAATAACATTGCGAGGCCTAGAATCATATACAAAATGACATTTCCATAAATAAGGTTGGCCCAAAAGAACATCACAAAATTCAATGGGAGAAACACCACACAATACCTCATCTTTGAATGGCTTGATGTCATATGACAAGTGACACTGTTGGTTGGCGTGAAGATCTCTTCCTTGACGAAGGCATTTGATGGTGTAGGGCTGCGGGTGCGGCATTGTCGATAGGGATAGACACTTGATGACCTCTATTGAGATGAGGTTCTTTTGTCTACCACTATCAATGATGAAGTGTAGTGGAGTGTCTTTCACCCACATGTGTGAATGAAAGAGGCGTTCACGTTCCTCTGGCTCATCAGGGTCACCGAGATGGATCTTAGTGGTAGCAATGGTGGCACTGGATTCCGTGTCAATGATCCATCTCCCTTTCTTTGGTTCTGACTCAGAGTCAAAACCCACATCTAATTCAAAGGATTTTACTTCAGCCACTAATGATTGCTTTGAGTGACAATCAATAGTGTTATGCCAGGGGTTCTTATGGAAGTCGCACCACTTCCTGATATTTTTCTTCATCTTGCAATTGTCCTTCTTTCCTTGTGTATTGGACTGGTTGTCATGAGGTTTACCATATTTGATCTGTCCTCTATTATGTGGGTTAGGGTTTCCCTCTCCATGCTTCCACTGTGAGGGTTTCCCAGACCCAAACTGTCGCATCTTTTGTTTAAGCTTTTTCTCGATTTTGACGACATATAGATAGGCTGTGCCCAAGGATGAGATGTCCAAAAAGTCTATTTCTGTTTGGATGTATCTATGCATACCACTGTGGTACTTGAGCACTAGATGTTGCTCATAATATTTGATACCCATCTTGGTGCGCAAGGTATGGAATACGTTGGTGAACTCTAGGACTATTTGGCCTCTTTCTTGCAGTAGTGTGGTCCATCTTGTATACAAGTCATCATAACTTACAACAGGGTAGTATTGTTCCTTAATAACATCCCTAAAGGAATCCCAAGTGGGTGAAACTACAAATAATGTGGATCCTTCTATTTCATTTTGCTCACAAAAAGTCTCCCACCAATATTTGACATGGGGGACAACCTTAAGGAGCACAAATATAATATTTTCTCTATTGGAAAAGTTGTGGAAAAAAAAATACCTTTCTATAAGGTTTAACCATTTATCTACAACATCCGCATCTATTTGACCTTCAAATATAGGAATATGAAAATTGATTTGTACCTTGAAGGGGGTGGCGCTTCTGCTTGAGGTGGATGTGTCTCTTTTTGACAACTGTCGAAGGATTTGTGAGAATTTGTCCACCATCTTATTCCTCTATCGCTCAAGGGCTTCCTTGAGCGACATTTTGAAAGGATATCCTATCCTGTCGTCTTTATTTTCGCTCACCATGGTTGGTTTCTTGGGCATGCGAGAGAAATTTTCTTTAAGATAAACAAGCTCGAGACCCAACTCTCTATACCTTGACCATGTTGGGGACATGCATTAAAAAACGACAAGGAGCAGACCGCTCTGATACCACTGATTTGGATTTATGAGTGGAACAAAATGAAACCATAGATTTGTAATGTTAAGACAGAGACACAATGAAAATTGACTTCTATTCAATAAGAAAGATGATGAAAACTGTAAAATGCATATTGAAAACAAGATTGTTAGAATGGTGGCAGCTTATCTCTGAGAAGAGATGTGACGGATACGCTCATTTGCAAGAAGTTGAGTACAATGAGGATCTGAAGGCATTTTTAAAATAAGGATGAATTCTAAAACCCTAGACATCCAAAAACCTAACAATAGGAGATGAAGCGCTAAAATTCATGTGGGCCCCATTGGGGCAAGTTAGTACATTAACTTCCCGGGGTCGTAACTTTTGCATACGATCTTCGTTTATGGCACACAATAGCACATTGGAAAGGTATTGACGAGGAGATTCATTTACGGGGTTCAATAAGAGCCTTTGACTATCATTGAGGTGTCCGATCATGAAAAAAACGTCATTTAGGCCCTCAAACTGGCCCCATAAGTTAAACATTGCTAAAAATATTAAATTGCCAAAATTGTCAAAAAATTGTTTTGAGCCAGTTGGAAAAGGTGGGTGGCCGCCGATATCCACCTGGATCACTATTCCAATCTAATTTCCTTTCCCAAATTCATCTTTACCCTAGACCTTCATCTTTTCACTATTTTCCTCATCCTTTTAAACTTGTGATTAGCCTCTAAGATTTGATCCTCTATCCTTAGGACCATTATAAAAATTCTATAGGTCTAGGTTCTCTTTCCCACAAACTTAGAACCCAATATAGGACTGGTATTATACCTAAAAAACTCTAAAGAAGGGTATATTTTCTTTTTAAGTGGGACAACATTCCCTCTCAATTATTCCGATGAGAAGAAAGGAGGATATCCAAACAAATCCTTACGAGAAACATTCAAAATTGAATCCACATAGGCTCTTCCCAAGGGTTTTGAATCGTTAGAGAAGTTTTAATTAAAAGTTGGCATTACAAAAAAATCAAAATCAAAATTTTACATGTCAATTAAGAAGGGGAGAATTGATAACAATGTTTAAAAAGAAGGGTGTAGGACTGCTCATTTGGTCCCATCACTTATTTTATATTATAATCATATAGATAAACATTTCATTGAGTAAGTAATGTTGTTGGCAAAGAAGTCAACAAGGGAGAAAGCAACGAATTTAAACAATCTGGGAGAGGAAGTGAGGGGAAGGGTTGACTTGTGGATCGACAGGTAGAGGAAATTAAGCTCTACTACTGGGATAGGATTTTTTTAATTAGTCTTGAATATAGATTTCATAGAATCCACCATATCACACATTTATTTCTTAAACTCGTAAGTTATTTCTCGAGTACTATGCTCAAGGAACATTTATGTATACAACATGATAATGACATCTTTTATATCTAATTGCAACATCCATTTATAAATCAAACTCACATCCATATTCATGGTGCATGGTTATATGTATGCACAATTATTATCCAGTGCAATTTACATCATGTTTGCTTCCCTGTCTGCATGCAATTAGTGTGACATATCCTTTCAAATCCTGCAGTTTATTTAAATCATTTAGAGGGGGATGTTTAGAGTTTAGAGTTTAAATGGGTTGTGAATGCGAATGCACAAGACTCACTAGAGGCTTATGTCTAGGCAGTGATGGAATATTGTAGGACACACACATACACAAGTAGAATATACAATGATAACATGCACATATAACTACATATCATGTTGTACATCACTCTAGGAAACTGAATGTACACCACTCTAACATACTAAGTGCATTCTTTGACTAGTCCATGTGAAATATCATACAATATGGTGTATCCAAACAAATTAACATTTAATCCAACCAAACACATCAGCGGGTGGGGTTTCATATTAAGTGCAACCTCCATATTTATGTTAATGGAATATTAATAATGCATCATTAGATTTTTGTTATAGGAGAGTCCCACCCAATGACTTATACTATGTGCTTATTTGAACAATACAATACATGAATGAACACAAAATCTCTGCAGAGAGATTGTACCATAATCAAAAGAAAGATCTCATCAATGAGGTCATGCTAAAATTGGTCTTGTGTTCCATTCTAGCCTGTCCACACTACTTAAACTCTATTTAAGCTTTGTCTCTTGAACATTTCCTTTGACATTTTCTACATTACTCAACTTGTAAATTCTTTTATTTTCTAGAGAGCTTTTGATCATAAATGGATCCAGACTAAATAGTGGATAAGACTCAAGTACCTACAATCAATCAACATTATGAAAACAATGTAAAACAATGCAATTTAATGTGGAACAAGACAAATACTGATGTAAGAGAGAAGTTAAAGAAAAATATTAAAAATGACAAGAAAATGGAAAGGAGAGAAGGCTAGGGAACATGAAGTGAAGAGCCATGGTTGTTAGCCTTCCCTTATCCCCTAGCTCTCCCTATTTCTCCACTCTTGCTCATTTTCAAAGGGATTTTGGCCAAAGAGGAAGAGAGCATTGTAAAAACTTGCAAACTTGTAGAAAGAAGAACATTGAGCACCATTCAATTAGTTTTCCTGATTGGGTTCTAGGAAAAAAAATCACGTGTAATGTATTTTTCCTTTGTGTTGTGGCTAATTTGTCATTGAGTTTTATGGAGCTTGTTGGTTAAATATAATGAATTTTTTGTATCTGATTTGTTGGGCGATTAAATTGTTTGTCGGGTTGTTTTCTCTAATGGCTATGTGTATCTAACTACGTTGAGCCATTTCGTGAGTGTTGGGCACCCCACAACTAGTTTGTGATTTTCTCATGACTTCGATTTGTTGTCCAAACTTTGTGTGTGATCTATAGCTTGGGGAGAAGCCTCACAAACTTATTCTTTGTTGTCCAAACTCATTGTAGAAACCCTAGCAAAAAGGAGAGTGTACCCACAATTGTTCTTTGCTATCCAAACTCATTGTGGAAACCCTAGTACAAGGAGAACAGACCCACAATTTCTCTTTGTTATCCTAACACAACGTGGAAACCCTAGCACAAGGAGAGCGCACCTTCGACTTTGGTTTTTCTATCCAAACTCATTATGGAAACTCTAGCATGAGGAGAGAAAACCCATGAAGTTGTTTTGCTGGGAAAACACAACGTGTGTACTTTATCTCAAAGAGAGATCCTACATTTTATCTTTGTTATCAATGATTGAGTGAACCCTAGCATGTGGGAAACCAAAGGCTCGAATTTTTTTTTCGCTCAAAAAAATATCTGATCATAACCCTAGCCAAACTGTGTTGTTGTGCTAGAAAACTCGACGGTGTGTGTACCAAACCAATCACGCTGAAGCTATCACCCTAGTACGAGATCCCTCAAGAAGAATCTTACCTTGGTTAGTTATGTACCAATATTCCAACCTCATTTGCTCCTGGTCCATACATTACATTGGGAATCCATCTTCATTGTTGGATCATTTCATCTATTTCCCATAAGTATCACAATTGAATATGATGTGAAATCCTAGTTTAGCAATATGGTAAAGTTATGTGCAGGAGAGTTGTCCATATGGAACATAACTCACATGGTTGAATGATGCTACAATGTAGAGACAAATAACAACTAGGGTGACCATGTTGATAATGGCTAGCTCCACCACCTGGACCACCAATTCTTGGTAGGTGATTAATCCATTTGTGTATGGAGGCGCCTAGGTATCTTCCATTAATTAAAAGATTTTAAGTGCTTCATGGATTCTTAGATTTTTCAAGCACGTGTTGAAAAAGATTTGTTGCAAACTTCTAAGGTTCTCATTAATGGGTGAGTAAGATACTAATGCATCTTAATATGTTGTCCTTACTCATTCAACAAGTTGAAAGAATGAGTCACTTAGTCATCCAAGAAACTAGAGAGTAATTGCACTAAGAATTGTACTAAGCACTAAAGACCTTTCTCATGAGAGGCACAACTCAACTAGAGCTCATAAATTAAATTTTGCACATGTATCAATATTGGTGAAGCAAGTGGGCTATGAGCCCCTTGATTACGAATCAACTTCTTTTGCTAGAGCTTTTCATTTTCCTTGGTATTTTCAAGCTCTTATCTTATTTATTTGTTTATCATATTGTTTTTAATTAAAAAATTGAAGTATTTAATTTTATGGCATCACTATATTTCTAGATTACAATTTTTAGATTATAATAGTGATTGGATATCCTTTGATTGATGTTATACCTTTCCCACCATCCGTTTAGTCTTTCTCCCTATTTTATTAGTTTGTAATAACTTGGAGGAAAATTTTATGAATCTTTATAGGAAATAATTCCAATTAAATAATTAGATTGACACAAATATGCTACCTAATATTGATATCTCTACTGTAATAAATAAATAATTTTAATTTATGAATGTTAGTTATGATGTATGTAAATGTCAAAGGAAAGCTTAAAAATGTTTTCTTCCGTTTTATGATTCATATTTTCAATAATGTAAGTTCCAACACTTTTGAAGAATATCAAATGAATGGAAGAAAAATATGTTTGTTTAATATTTTTTATGAGAATATATTCATTTATGTGAAATAATAATAATGTTATGGATATTGTGAATGTGAAAAGAAAAATATTTATTAAATTTTATTAAAATTTTACTATTTTTTCATACAATAGTTTAATTTTTTAAAATTAAAAAAATTTATAAAAAAAATATTTTATTTTTTTCATTTTCTTTAGTTAAAAATTTACTTAATTTACACTTGCTAATTAAAATACAATTATTTTTATAATCTTTCATCTTTGAAAAATTAAATAATTATATATCATTTCAATTTAAGTTAAAAGGAATCCTTAAATTTAATCTGACACAAGCCCCCCTTTGTTGGTTTAAATGAAGAAATCTGACTTGTTCCTTTGAATAAAGAATTATGAGGACAAACCCTCCTCCCATCAAACTTGTTCCTTTGAATGAAGAATTTTTATTGTCGAAAGTTCTGCAAACAAAGAAATCTTAAATGACTTGATGTGCCATTGAAACTTATAATGTTTAGACCAGATGAATGTTGTCTAAATGTTTAAAGTTTTAAGTTTTGACATTTTTTTTTACAGAAACTTCAAATGATCATGTTTTTTATTAGGTAATTATTTTCTAATATTTCTAATTTCTAAATGCATAAATGGATTCATTGCCCTGAAACAAATTTAACCACTTAAATATACAGATCCAACAATTTATTGTCAGATTGGGCTAACTCTTCCCTCCCGAGTTACCTTTCAGGCAGGTCCTCCAGCAGCCCTTTCAGGCAGGTCCTCCAACAGCCCCATTTTACCAATCAATTTTCTGAGCATCTGGGTTGCTTTAAAATAGGGTAAAACCCCTAGGGTAATGTCTGAAATGCATGAAACTTTGATCTATGCTAAACTCAGNCGAGGGTTTGTCTAATAATTCCCCACCCCCGGATCGTCTTACGAGGGCTTGAAGGCATCATATGGCCCAGGCCCCTCTCCTCCAATGAAATTGAAGCCTCGATACCTTCATTCTGACACCCTTCATGGGTTCCGTCAGCTCGATCTGACAGGTCTGGACTCAAAACCCACTGTAAAACTCAGGACCTAAAGTTTCCCCCCCCACCCAGTTGTCTACCCGTGGAATTGGATCATCTCCCGAGCTAGGAATAGCGATATTATTTTTTGGAGTTAACAAAACCTCACATTCATTCAACGGATCTGTCTGCTGAGAATTCCAATATTTCGATGTAACGATCCATTCTAACCTAGCAAATCAGAAACCCTAATAAATTTAGCGTGTTTCCATTCAAGATCAATGAAAATATTCCATTTAGATCAACAAGAGAATGAGAGAACTAAAACCTTGACTTTTCATTGCCCCTTCAAGTGGATTTAGATCTGCAATTTTGTTGGTGTAGATACTTCATTTCAGCGCACACTTCAACTCCGATGATCTACAGCTCGCCCGTGATCTTCAGCGCACAAACACACAAGTCAACACAATTCAATCAAATAATTGCAGATTGGATCTATTACAACAATCAAAGAAAGCTCTATGCCAAGTCGAGCACATGCTCTTCGGAATGTCATTGTCTCCCACAACTTGATTATATCATTCTTTTCCCAACTGACTGTAAAAAATTGTAGTTCAGTGATTTTGTTGGTGTAGACAGAAGGCACGAATCTATTACTATAGATCTCCAACACCACAGTGATATGCCTCCAATTACAGTTTTCGAACAAATTCACTTTTGGCAGATCTGCATGGTTGATGTTGCAGCGCCTACACATGGCATGACCAAACTAGTGTTGAACTCATGCGTACATTTAGAATTTAAATTCCTCATCATCTTTTCAGTACTTCCATGGATTCTCCTCTTTTTCTTGGCTGATTATGTTCATCTCCACATTTTAATATCAAGATCTTTCATGGAAAACTATCATGAATCTCAAGACTATCAGGCCGTTAAGACCATAAGAACTCTGATACCAATTGATAAAACATAATCAAGAATAACAACATGGCGGAAAAGGCTCACTAGCCAACACTTTTTTATTCATTCCAATGTTACATATTTATAGTACAATGGGTGTTGCCACCTCATAGAGAGATTTTCTCTAGATCCTAAAATCATGCATGATGACTAGGCTAGGGAATCTTAACTTACTCATTAGTCATCACTTGAGGATATATTACTAATATCCTAAATGAATAATACAAATATAGGTGACAATTTAGACTTAGTGATTGGTAAAGGTAAGCCATAGACTAACAATTTTTAAGGGTGTACATGGGTTTCCTTCACATAATTCACATACATACGCAATTGATGTACTACACAATCACGTACATGTTCCAAATAAGGGTTTTTACTCTTCTCAGCATGTTGGAAGTACTTGTGGTTATGCTATGAGATCTTTGTGGATATTTTTTGAGTCTATAGAAGTCTTGTTTGGTTCCACAAATATGTTTATTTTTTTCAAGATTTCAAGAAAAACTTAAAGATTTTGATTAACATTTGTGTTTGTTCGATTTTTTTTTTTTTCTTTTTTCTTTTCTTTTCTT
This sequence comes from Picea mariana, assembly GCA_032191745.1. Taxonomy (NCBI): domain Eukaryota; kingdom Viridiplantae; phylum Streptophyta; class Pinopsida; order Pinales; family Pinaceae; genus Picea; species Picea mariana. The sequence continues at coordinate 26,480 of JASDQU010508486.1, read as the reverse complement.
TTTCTTTTTATGGTTTATGGTTTCAAAAACATTAGTTGGGTGTTTCTTACATTATTATTCCTGTTAATACAGTGGCTCATTAGGTTCTTAGTCATCTTCTTGTAATCTTTGCCTTGTTTTATTGTTTGATACAAAATCAAAGTATAATATAGTGCATGATTTTGAACATCCTCCCTTTCCTTTTGTAATTATGATTTGAAAAGAAAGTTCATCGTAGGCATATTTTTTTCTTGAATTTACTTTTGTTCTTAATAAAAAAGAATATTTCGTTTCATTAGCCTTAATAAAAGAAAATAAATCCAGTTTGCAAAGTTATTTCACACTATGTTCTACATTGCCTTTCAAAAATCATCTTAGATTTGCAGTGCAAAGTGGTTTAAGATATTTCATAAAAAAAAAGTGCATTGTTTTCATTTATGAAGAAAGCATAAAAGAAATAATTTGTTTTCATTTGTTTTGAAGCATTGTTACACTCATTTTTCAATGAATAAACTGCATCATACATTTTTCTTCTTAAGTGTTTGTGTATTGTGTCTATAAAAAAAACCATCTAGTTTCATTTGTATAGTTTCATTTGTATCCCTCTTGAGTAAATAATAACCCCATAAAATGAACGCTAACTAAAAATTAATTAAACATTTTCGTTTTATAGGGTGAAGAGACTAGTCCATGCTAGGTCCTTGGTTTAGGTTGGAGAGTTAATTTCTACAAGGTTAGAAAACAAACTTAGGAGTCTGAGAACGGTAGCGCAAAATAAAACTATCATATAGGTGTGGTCGACAAACTCCTCTCACACAAGATCCAAGCACAAGGTCACGTGAGGACAAGCTGAGGAGATAATGCCTCTAAAGCTTAACCAAATGTTGTGGAAAGATTGTATTTCATGGATTTATTAGTTCCCATACTTTCATGGGCGATGGTGCTTTCAAGGCTTCGAAGTTTTTTATCCTACCCATACATTCCCTTGGACACTGAAAAAGAGTTGGTAACCAAAGTTTCTCTTCCTAGGGATCTCAGAGGTGGTTGTGGGGTGTTTCTCGTGGTACCTAGGGTATATTTTGTATCACACTTTTCAGTACAGTTGGAGGGTTCTCCATGAAGCATGGGTACTTTCACTTGATAAGGTTGGTCAATCAAGGTCGACATAACTGCTTGTCACTCCTTCATTCATTAGTCCATGAGACTTAATCAACCCATTCCTTCATCTGAAAGGTCCTTACCTCACTTTGTTGCTATTGTGGTCTTAGGGCCTAATCCACTGGAGTCGAGATATTAGCAAGGTTGTGTGTGTTTTTTGTTTCCATTTAGGAAGTTTCTAGTGGTGTGCTTAGCGATCGTAGAATTGCTTAGGAAGGTGCGTAGGTGGTAACCTAGAGATAAGAACTCAAAGTGGTTGATCATATAACCCTCCAATTAAGGAGAATTCAAGGTCTTACCCCTGAATAAGTTGAAGTGAATCATCCTCCACCTTCTTTGAGGCATCGACTTGATCAATCTGACAATTTTGTACCAAGTGGTCGTGTTGAGACTTTGATTAAGAAACCTATAGAAATAAACATTTTTGAGCCAAAGGTTGTAATGATAACTGATCTTGGGGCTGAAGAATTCACCTCACATTTAAACCCTTTATTAACTGGGCCTTACACTCTAGTTGTTATACAAGTTACACCTCCTAGGTTTGACTTCACTAATAGTATCCCTCTTCATTGGGTCACAATGGAAGGCACTCTAGAAGTGTCTAGTTCAGGAGTCATCGTAACTCCCACATTGGCAATTGTTACCAGTGGGATATTTCCCCCTAATATGTTGAAGCAAACAACTGGTGTTATTCAATCCATCATTGCCACATCTATCAACAACTTTTCTCTATTGATTGTTGGTTCCATTGAACCTTCTGGTGTGGCCATGTCATTACCTTCAATAACCAATTATTTCTCGTTTGGTATGTTATCAATGGACATGCTAAATACGTTGAATGCATTTCAATTGAAGTCCCAAGCCTCTAATGTTGCTTCAGGTAATTCCTCGATTCCATACAAAGATGTTTCTTGGGGTAGGGGTCATATCCCTCCATTGTTCCCATCCACCAAGAGTGGGGTGTTCTCGTATTTCATCCCTAACCTCTTTTGGGGTTGGGGTGTTTCTATGGGTAGAATATTCCAATATGCTAGCATGTCATCTACCTCAACCTCGTTCTCATTGTATGGTGGGTTTGGGAGTAATCCTTTTTCCACGTCTACAGTGTCTGCAGGGGGAAACCCCTTCTAAGCTCAGTGGAATCCCATTCAAGGGTAGTTCCCTTCGCAAGGGATGTCATGAGGGAGAAACCCCTTTCCCGGTCATTCGAATCCCATAGAGGGAGGTCTTCACTCACAAGGAGGGTTTGCATGGGAAAACCCTGCTTTTCTATTTGGGAATCATATAGGTGGGATTTTTCTTTTGTTTCATGGGAAACAAGGGTTTATCCAAGGCTTTGGCTCATCCACAAAATCTTCTTGACAACTTGGTGCCAGTTTCAGTCTAAGACATTCTTTTCAGGTTGCTAATAAAACAATGCCGCAGCCTAGGCTACCTTTTCTAGAAACTCTTCATTTTATAGATCTATCGAAGTTGATGAATGACCCGATTCGTCATGACTCAAGTTGTTAGTCCCCACCAAAATAACTTCGGACATACAAAATTTCAAAGGAAAAAGTGGTGAAGACCTGCAAGATCACATAGGAACATTTCATTTGTGGTGCTTGTCTAATTTGTTGAATAATGACTCAATTCGATTATGATTGTTCTAACGCACCCTCACTAAGGTCGTTGGTAAGTGATATATAGAACTAGATAAGTCTAAGTACAAAACATTTGGTGATCTAACCATGGTTTTTCCTCAATCACTTCAAACTCACTAGAATTAATTTCTAGTTTATTTAGTTTCAATTACATGTATTATACTATATTTATTAGTTACTGTCTCATGGATAATCAAACCGATCTTTATGTTGCATAAATATATATTTCTATGCCTACAAATATGAATAAGTTAATAATAATATAATGAGATATAACATCATAGGAAAAAAATGACAACTCTAGTTCAATCTACAATCTACAATCTTTATGAATGGAATAAATAACAATAAATATAACGAAATTCCCTCCATAAGAAAGTAAACTACTATTTATAGAAATCAATTATTAATATAATTGATTTGATATCAAAGCCTAAATTCCTTGTGAGTTTGATGAAGTAGGCGGATTTTCCTTTGTTTATTTTTCATAAAACTTTTTCCATAATTTAAATAGATTTTGTCCATATTTCACTTTTGTATGGGAAAGACATAATGAGCAAGCGTGTGGTCCTCAAAATAGATAAATGCTTGGTTATTTTATTAATGTTTTTATTTAAGTTTGAAAATGTTTGATGGCTAAAAGATATATCTTTTGCTATTTTTTCAAATACATTTTCATATTTCCTTGTGGACATGGATATGTGAAATATTTCAAATGTTGGTTTTATTTCAATATAATGATTTCTCTAAAGTCTTTATAACTTTGGTAAAAGTCTTTATAACTTTAGTTAGGGGTAAAAGTACTTTTGTAGTTCCAATGATGCAAATTTTTTCTCTTCGGACATGCAAATCTTTGGACGTGCAACCCATTATTTTTCTAAATTTCTTTGAGCTTTTGTAACTACCTTATTTCAACATATAAGATCCTATTTTATGTCCATCGCTTATTGTTGCCTTAAAATGAGAATATTAAGAGGTTTTCTTTGGTAATTTCCTATAGTTACCATATTGTATCCAACTATTATTGCATTTGTTTCCAACTGACTTTGAACTTCTTTATGTAATCGTAAAAGTTTGACGGGTTTTTTTATAAAAAAATTTCTTATCTTCTACACTTTTTTCATGTACTTCAAGAGAGTACTCAATGATCTCTATGGTCATTCCTTGTGTTGATTTATAGTAATCCACTTTATTTTTCAAGAATACAATCTTATCTTCATATCGATTTATATCCCTTTATTTATCTAGTTTTTTTAAAAGAGTATAATTTTCTATTACTAATTAGATAGAAACCATCCCTACGAATTTATTTTTCTTTGTATTTATCACATCTACTTTAGTTACACATACCAATATGTTATCCAACTTTATTTTATATTTGTCTCTGAATTCCTTAACAATCTCCATCCTTTGTTATATTATAACAATTATAAATTATCTATTTGGTACGGTGAAGTATAAAAAGTGTCTCCCCTTGTTTGAAAATTGTTTAATTTATTTAGAATGATTACTTTTTCAAAAATCATGTGTCTTTTCTTTTATCTTTCTAAAAGATGTTTATGATTTGATAATATACATTTTATTATCATTAATTTGTTTTAATTATCTCATTATTAATGTTTATGCTTTCATTTTGTGTGACTTTCGATTAGAATTGAGTTTTAGTATGATCTAAATCATTTTGATTTTTAACATCAATTTGATTTTGATTAGTTTTTTTTTTCTTGTTTTAATTTATTTAACTTATCTAATTATTAATGTCTACATTTTTAGTTTGAGTAATTTATTTGACTTGTCTGATTATTAATGTTCATATTTTTAATTTGAGTGACATTAGATTTGAGTTTTAATATAATCCAAACTCTATTGATTTTGAACATCAACTTGGTTTTGATTATGGTTAGTTTTTTTTCTTATTTTAATTTATTTATATTTTCAAATTCTTTTTCTTTTCTTTTTTCTTATAATAATCTTTTGAAGTATTGATTTCTTTTCTTATAATAACTTTATGTTATTTTAATTTTTTTATAATAACCTCTTTAAATATTGATTTCTTTTCATATAATAACTTTATGTTATTTTAATTTTTTTATAATAACCTCTTGTATATATTTATAAAGTAAAGTTTTTCACTTCCTTAAATTAAATAAAATATAGAAAATATTTATCACATTCTTGCCTATGAGGGAATCAAATTGAACCATGATTATATTTACGAAGTTGGTGACCCTTGTCATTATTAAACCTCATTGTTAAAATTTAGGTAATGAAATGTATCTACTTATTACGAATTTAAATAGACCAAATCATTTTTGAACTATAAAGTTTTTCTTTATTTTTTTCAATATAAAATTGTTTTCACCAAGAATAACTTAATCCTTAAATGTGGAAAAATGTGTACAAAAACTTTTCACCTTCAAAAAATCCGTGTATGGGAAAAAATTCCCTTATACTCAATAAGGGACAATTGAAATGTTTTACCAAAAAAATATCTTGAATTATTTTATAAATATACATACAAAATTTGTTATTAAAATATTAAAAAAAAATATCATTATTAAAAATTTACAACAAACTTATTGAATATTTACGGGAAAGGTGTACACCTATTGATAATGGACACAATTAATGATCTTTTAACCTTAAACCCTAATCTGATGGCTATATATTGAAGATGCTAGCATATTCTTAATCCTCCTCCAAAATCAATAGGTCAGATTTATTGTTCATAACTTTCTTGCATTTATCATTTATCAAGACATCAGTTAACATGTTTACTTTTTAACATTTACTTAATCACATTAAAAAATTACTGTAAAGATATGTAATTGCCATATTTAAATAATTAAGTAGGATTAAACAGTGCAACCAAACTTTTCATATTACCAAATTACGGATTACCACATACATTTTATAGCCGATACCTTTCAACATTCTCAACCGCGAATTAGCCGCTGTGATAGTAATATATACAATAAATTATGCCGAAAATGCCCTTTTACTCTTTTATATTGCGTTACTGGGCAATGGTGATAAATGGAACTTTTCAAAATTTAATATGAATAGCAGGTCAAATCCATAAAAAATAAAAATAGCTGATGGTTATGCATATCATAATCACAGTAATAACAATCAATCGCAAACCAAAGAACATAGAATAAGATCTTGAAACATAGAAAATGGTATAACGTACTCATGATTTGGATTTTCTGATATTCAGATCGCACTCAAGCTGGTATATACAGAGTATCCCTTATCGATACAAGAATAAAAAGAATTTGTGATTCCGCATATCATCACAGAAGTAGTAATCACAAACCAAAGAACACAACAGAAGTTCTTGAAACATGGAAAATGGTGTAACGGTCTCATGATTTTGAATTTCAGACATTCAAACGGCATTCATTTGGTAGTGGGCTGTCCTGATAGTGTCGTCTACTCAACATTTCTTGAATTTTTTCCGCTTGCGAGTTTTACACCTTGTAGTGCTACCTGTGGACGATTCCATGCCACCATTCCGATTGTCATTCTTGACATAGAAAAAACCAGCAGACAGCGGCGGCCCAAGTCCATTAGTATGAGCAAAATCTCTGGTACTGAAGTTCTCCCGTAAACTGGGCTTAGTTATGGATTGAGATGCATTCTGCTTGAACACTGTGAAAACCATCATGCAGGTATCCATGGGTCTTGGAGGTTCATAGGTAAGCAGACAGTGCCCGATCGAATCTAATATTGAAACACAAATAAACAGATTAGATATTTAAACATTAACACGCATTCGATCGATCGATTTCAAGGTAAAAGAAAGAATGATAATGGTCATGATACGTATACCATCATCACGCTCGGTGGCTGTAACATCTGTAACTAGCCTGCACAACGTGCCAATTAATGCTGTTATTAAATAAAA
>JASDQU010508485.1:58543-69913 GCA_032191745.1 Picea mariana | reverse complement strand
GTCCTCTTTCAGCTTCTTGAAGCCCTGAACCAGGAGGATCCTGTTTTTGGAGTTTTTCCTCTACAAACTGCTGCAAGCCTGATGCCCAGAGCTGTTTGTCCACTTCCTCCTAAGTCTTCCACCTGTTCATGTTTAAATCAACCCACTGGCTGAAGTTAGGATTCCAGACCTCCACTGTCCTTATGAACCAGACTCAGTCCCTGAGTTAGAGTGATACCTCCTAGAGCCGTTATCTCCATTTGATCACCCTCCATAAACAAATCGTGACAAAAACTGATGGGCGTTGGGCTCTGCTCCTGCAAGCAATCCAGGAGTGACTTCTGACGCTAACAACTAGGATTATACAAATTTAACCACTCAAATTTACAAATCCAACAAATTTTTACTGAATTTCGAGAAAAATTAAACGAATAATATCCCTGAATTTCTCTCTATTATGTTCATGAATCATGTTTTTGGGCGTCATGCAACTTTTGTGCTCTATAATATTTACGTTGAAGGCACTCTTTAAGGGAGAGGTTTTCTCAATTTTTTATCATCTGTCGACAACGTATAGACTAATGCCATTTGTCGTTGTCTTATTACACGTTAAACCCTTCTCCTCAGGTTGCCTCTCGTTGCCACCATTGTCTACTGGTCAAGCCGGTCTGTTCTTCTCTGGTTGCACTGCTGCCGCCATTGTCTACTAGTCAATCCCATTTGTTACATGTTAAACCTCAGATTGGAGATTGGAGGAGGTCACGAGATCGAAACTTAAGCTATCAATTCCATCCAAAAGAAGAATCATATTGAGGGAACAAGCCTTGGTTGCTTGGCGCTTCAATCCCTCGGATACAACCAATGACCAGGACGCTGCGTGGTCCTTTCAGGCCTCCTAGTGGGACATGGAAATCGTAATCAGAGCTCTCAAGAGGGGTCGTATTGAACTCGAGAGCAGAGGAAGGCATTATAATCGGGACTTCGAACGAGAATATTGCAGGAAGTCGCTTACACTAACATAAAATGATGATTCTCTCTCAGCGGAAAAACCATCCATTATTTCTTTGGGTTGTCCACTTTCAATGAATATACAGTGGTGCAAATGTCTTGTGTTACAAAAGTGAATCCGGAAGCTCCGTTGGACAAGATATGTTTGCTTGGATGCAGAGTTCCTGTAGGGAATATAATTATACAATCTTCTCTTAAATATATACAACTAATATTCTTTCTTGTCAAAATACACGAAAGTTCAAAGGTTGATGCATGAGATGTTAGGAAAACTGGATCACGGAGAAATAAAATAAAACAAATGCAAAAACAAAACACAGAAGATACACAATACAATATAGACACATATATACGTGGTTCACCCAATGTGGGCTACGTCCACCAGAGAAATTTCCAGGTCCTTCCTTTATTATTATCCAACAAATGAAGGGATACAACCTACATCACACTCGATGTAACTTCCTCTTCTTTCTCTCACAATCTCCTCACTCAGAATACAACATTCACAATGACACACAGTCGCAATACATTTCCCTCATAAAAGAGGGTTACCTTCTAAGGAAAAAAACCCTAACATAACTTCTACCATCATATCTGCAACCTTATAATGAACGGTCCATATTTACTATAGAACTACAATATACATTTACAAGGCAATTTTTCCTTTGGGGGCTTCACCCCCGAACCCTTGCCGGGTCTCACTTTCGCCTGGACCTCGCAAGGGGGGTAACCCCCTCCCATGCAGTCCTCGGCGTGGAGGAGTGTATATTCTTCCGGGGTGTAAAGTATTCATGGGGTATAAACACAGCTGAAAACAAAGACCTCTGAATCACGAAGATAATCAGGCTCCACAACCAACATGAGAAAACGAGTACTCGACATTGATTTGCAGGATTAGGAGCTGCTTGGAATGGTGGAAAGGTGAAGCCCGATGATTCAGTAGAAATCTTTGGATTGGGCACCATTGGCTTGGCTGTAATTTGTCATGAATATCTCAAGAAACAAAAGCTATACATATACATGGCAATGTGTTCTTGTGCTACAAAGATTAGTTAGTAATTTGTGTCTTTCTAATTTTCCGTTACTAAATCCTTCCCTGTTCAGGTTGCAGAAGGTGATCGAATAGCTGGAGCTTCCAGAGTCCTTGGTATTGACATCAACCCAGTAAAGGAAGAAACATGTGGGTTGGAATCCATATACACAACAATAACATTCTAGATAGGAGATTGTATTGATCGTCTATTTCCCTTTAAATTTTGCACATGGTTATGGAATATGTGTTGAAATTGATAACTGCCTTCTATTTTCCTAACAACTAAACGCTTTGGAGTCACTGAGTTCCTTAATCCTTCATATTTCGATAAGCCCATTCAAGAGGTAATATGTACCATGAGCATTTGTTCTTTTGGGACAACAACCTTAACAACATCTGCAACAATTGTTTTCTGACTAAGTAAAATGTATTGTTGATTGCATGTGATTAGAGAGATGACTAAAGGAGGAGTTTATTCAAGCTACGAATGCATTGGAAGAGTCGAACTTATGCTTGCCGCACTTCAATGCTCTCACCCGGTTTGATTTTTTGTGTCCTCAACGCTTTGTCTCTGTTTCTTATGTTAATTACAACCGTTCTTCAATGATCCAACTTATGTAAGGAATTAATTAAGTCTGTTACCTCCATTGTCATCTCATGTTTACTCGGGATGTATGTGCATTGCTTTGAAGGCACGAGGAAGAACAATTATATTGGGTTTAGATGAAATGGATAAGAAGTTGAGTTTCAATCCCTTGGAGCTTCTACAAGGTCGGAAGCTAAAATATGCAGCCTTTGGTGGTTTCAAGAATTCTGATATACCCAATCTCCTAGATAAATACATGAACAATGTAACTTCTCCTTCTTTCTCTTATCCACCTCCAAAGAATTCTGATATACCCAAGATGGTACATAAATACATGAACATTGTAACTTCTCCTTCTTTCTCTTATCCCCTTCCATCTTTAATTTTGTCGTTTTTGTCGAATGCATTGGAACAAGAATTGAGAAATCAAAGTGTTGATGAGTGCATGGATTTGATTTAGACAAGTATGTAACTCATAGAATGGTGTTCTCAGATATTAATGCAGCGATGGAGATGCTTATAACTTGGAAGTGCTTATGATGTGCTCTGCAAATGAATGAATATTGTGAAGGGGTGAATACTAAATGGTCAACTTCCGTTGATCTTTGCAAAATCAGAGTACTCTGCATTATTAATTATTTAATTTAGGTATATTCATTGTTTAGAAAGAAAACTGATAAGGCTAACACTTTAGAACGCTTTCGCTCAAATGAATTTCTGGAATTGAGCAATTCTTAGGCCAGCTTCATTAGTCTTCTTCTCCTTTTCATTCAAAGATGAATTTGTATGTAAAAATTTAAGTTTGCAACATCTGGTTGTGGAGGTGGATTTCTTTATGTAAATAACATATAAGAAAGAGAGTGGAGCCTAGAGGATGGGTAGAAGATGATGGAGGATCAAGAGTCAGGACCATGAAGAGTGTACAAATTCGTCCATGGTCTTTAAGTTGGGTACTATTTTGTACGGGAGGGATTTGAAGTTCAAGCGAGAGCAAATTCATTTGAATTTAAGTTTTTAATATGTAAAGTTGACTTCAAAAGTTATTTTTCCTGCATGAGAATAATCCAAATGTATTAATTTTATGATAGTATAATTTTGCATTATGAATTAGATTTGTGGCCATTAAATATGACAAAATTAGCAAATTTAATTGCCAGTGCTTGAGGTTTTTGATGATATCATTTTTTTCCCACTCAAATCGCTAAATGCGGTGAATTAACAACCACCCACATTTGGCATTCAACCCTGCTAATAAATTTGAAAGAAACTATAATTGAAACATGAAAGAGAATTATTATTTCGCTGGGATCAATGATAGTAACTGCATCAATAATGAGAAAAGTGATTGCCATATACAACTTAACCCCTTGCCTGTAAAAACCCACAATCACAATGAGCAATATTACAGACCGCTGATAAATATTAATCAATAATCGATCACTGGATTTGTAAAAGTATGATTAATAGTGCATTGTATGAGTAAGCGCGAGGGATGGACAAAATCCAAGCCGATGAGAGAAAGCCATATACCAAAGAAGATGTAAATAAAGCCCAACATTGTTGCTACGAGGGAACATTTGAGCGATAAATTGTGATTTTGCATGGTTGATCTTTCCCAGGTTATCAAAAGCACAATAGTCCCACGAAGACTAAACAAAACTCTAGTCATGGGAAAGGTTTCCTCCAGAATGAAGTCGTTGCAAAAGATTTCACAATGGATTCGGAATAGAGGAAACAAAAAATGTCAGAAGTGAAAAATTCAATAACTTAGACAAAAGATAGTTTCAATAACTCCGTGCTTCAGTTTCCAAATGAAAATATGAGAATAGAAACATATTGATTTCATTACGTAGAACAATCTATCATGAATAGAAAGAGTAATCTTATCGTGATATGTACTTTGTTTCCAATTTTTTCTTTGTTTGATTAAGTTTACTTTTCCATTCTCTAGTTCACAATATTAAGTGATGAAAAGTTACTCTGAATCAAGGAAATGTTTTCATTGGATTCGTACAATCACATTTAAGTAAAAGTGGTGAAATATATGTAGATAAGAATTCATTTTCAGTTTTTAAAAATTAATGGTGTCTATCTACATATATCAACCACTTTTACTTAAATATGATTGTGTTAGTATGTAGATTATTATGTAATGGTTGAGACCAATCATTATTATCATGATCTAACTTCAAACTTTAAGTGCATAAACCCCTTCATAAAATAATATGATCATCTCGATGTTCAATGTAAAAATAAACTAATTTCCTTAATTGTCTCCCGCCACTGCCATTGTTTTGTGACGAAACCTTGGAGCACGCTTGGATAACCTTTTGAGGTGCAGGAAGGCCTAGGTTGGGGTCTCGTTCCCGACCCCATCGCCATTAAATGCTTATATGTTCACGTTCTTCTATGTGTGATAATCATTTATAGTGATGTTGAATTAAAGGTATCTGCTGCCGAAATGGGCTTGAAGAGAGCATGGGGAAATTGTTGTTACCAGGTCAAGAGGTTGAAGCACAGGAAGAGAAGGCACGGGGTTGTTTGTTCGAAAGTGGCGAGAATCTGGTCGAGGTTATAAATCAAATCGATCAATTGCTTAAGGATGCTCTTTAGAATCTTCAAGAGCACTTGTTTTATTTTTCTTTCAATTTCTCAAATGGTACCCATTACAACTCCTTTCTTGGAAAACAAATATTCCATAAACTATGTTTTGCGAAAAAATATCCATCAATCATCAAAATCGCTTAGGGTTTCTCTTCTAAAAGATTGGATCCTTGATGGAGTTGGCTCAAAGAACACTATGCGTCGAAACCCCACATCTATACTCTTGGATTCTGTTCCCTTCCCCGCTTTGGAGGTATGCTAGTAAATAGTTTTGATAGGTGCCACAAAACTTATGATATTGAATGGTTTCGGTATATTCCAGTTCTGGCATCTATGCTGTAGACGTGGAAGGAGACACAACTCCCGAGTACTGGATAATGTACAGATATGGAAAATCACGAGATACGCAATGAGCCGTGACATCCTATCTCCGTCCGCTGCATCAGCGTGATTGGTAAAGCACGAAAGCTGGAATTGGATTTCTTTATCTTGGAATGCGAATCCCAAAGCACGGAATGGAATTACTGTAGATGGATACGTTTCTGACAATTCCACCCTCGGCTCCCACTAATGGCGGAAAAGATTTAGATGGTCGCTGACACTAAATGTTGGAGATACCATCTGTTGCTTATGCCGAGACACACACATAAGCATCCGGGGTGTATAAAAAGTGCGAGTAATGTCCATCCTGTTAGACAATATTAAATGCTGCAGTTAGTGGTCTATAAGTTGTTGTCTGGTTTATAAGTTGTTGGATTTGAGTAATTCAGAACCAACTATTTATAACTCACTCACCCCAACATTCAATGTACTCAAATTTAACAACTTATAATTCACTCACTCCAATATTCAATGTTGCTTCTTAGCAGTGTGGATATTAACAATATCTATCTTGTTATTTAGCGTCAATGGTTTATAGATAGTTGAATTAAAAGCAATTTGGACTCAATAGCAACACCACCCATTGTAATAGTCAATACTATTTGGCAACACCACCCACCTCAAATTCATATTAGAGTTGGTAGTAAAAACATTTAGTTTAAACGTCGTAGTCTAAATGTTCAACATTTTGGCCCTTCTCGGACGATATTTTTGGTGGATATTTGTCCGAAATTTGGTGAGAAATTGTTAGATCTGCAGATTTGAGTGATTATTTCTGTATAATCTGAGTGCCCCAAGGATTTTTTAGCATGCTGAATCCATTTCTGCATTCAACAATGAATTCTAAACTACAAAAAATAGTGATTTCGTGCAGATGTCGTCGGATTCCAGCAAAAAAACCCAAAAAGTAGAACAGTTAAACAACATCAATGCCAAAAAGAATAATATAATTTTTTTTAAAGCTTATTTTTATAAGTATATTATTTTACGAGTAGCATTGTAATGGTATATTAATCATGAGTAGAAAAGTGATTTGTTGCAAGGTGTTTAGGTCAAAGTATGATTGATAGGTATTTGGTAGTAAATATTTGAAACTATTTCATTTCATGTATAGAAGTATGGACCAAGTCAAATAGTTCATGTATAGAAGTACGATTACAGCATAGAAGAATCTAGAAGGTATGCAACAAAGAAGATAAGCAAACCTCTTCTTTTTTTCGTAGTGAGACATAAGCAACATCCTTCATTTTTTCGTAGTGTTCGGAGAAGGATGGTGCTATTCACATTCCTTCTATAGTAGTAGTGTGTGACATTGTCGTGAAGGTCAAGCCTTGACGTTCAATGTTTCCAATGTCGATGGTAGACCTTGTTAAGGTCATGCCTTGAGATTTATGGATAGTTAATGCCGAAGCCATCTTAAGAGGGATTTGTTTTTTGTTACTCCTTTGTATGGGTGGAATTGGTACATGCTTTGGTTGGGTTTGGTCCCATGGAGGGCCAATGTATTTATCAAATGCCACAACAACATATGTTGGAAAATTTGGAGGGTTAGTTCCTGGTGCATATACTATTTGCATGACTACTCCGAGAGCACCATTGACTAATCCTGCTTGGACTCATAAATTGCAGGATAATATAACTTGTTGCTCTATACATAGCAATATATGTTTTTCCAATTGATCATCATCATGATGGTGTGCATTTGAAGGACTGAGTAATTCTGTGGCATTGCGTGCAATTGGATTATTCAAGGATTGAAGCATGAACTTGTTATGGTTGCCCACAAAAATGTTTTTTGCAAATAGGTGGATTGAAGAATCAAACAATCGATGTTCTTCAATGGATAAGAATATGTCAGTCCTAGATTGAAGGAGGTTCCAATCATCAATGGTTGGTGTAGCATTGTGAATGTTGGCTAACAACTAGCGGAAGCGAGACTGGGTGACAAAGATGCCTTGTTGGTGGAATATTGTTTCCAACTTGACTACAGTGGTAAAGGTTGTCCATAAGCTCCTTCCTAGAGTCTCTCCTACATAAAGAGGTTATTCCATTACTGGTGGTAGTTGACCCAATTCACCCACAAGAATTATTGAACAAGAACCATATGAGAAGTGGTTTTTTTCTGGAAATGCCTCACGCAAGCGACTTTCAATTTGCACAAAAAGTTTAGATCCTATGAAGCTCATCTCATCAATTAGAATGTAGTGAATATGTTTCATCTCTTCTTGGAACACTGCAAGGAACTGACCATGCAAATGCCTCATGTCCTTGATAGGAATCCTAAGTCCTGCATGTATAGTGGTCGCATGTATGTTAAATGTTGCAACTCCAGTTGTGGTAAGAAGCAATAGTGGGATATGGCCAGAGGGTGCTTGAGAAGATAGTGCTTCTTTGATGCAATGTATAAGGTAGTATTTTCTTGTGCCTGCAGTGCCTTGGATGATCATCTTCAATGGTTCTTTTGGTTCTTTTGCTTGTAAGTGATGCAGGATGATGTCAAATACACCGTGTTGATGTGTAGAAAATGTATTTCTGAAAGGAAATAGTGGATTAAGTTCTTGTAGTGTTGTTGTATTCCTTTGATTGTAGCTAATGAAGCTTGGTGTAGTGTCTAATGTATCTTGTGATACTTCGAGTTGATCCCATGGGTGGGAAGTGCCAATCTCTTGAAGTCCCAACATATCAAGAAAAGTGAAGTTGATATTATATGTAGGGACCAATCTTGATAAAGACTATCATTCATTCATCTCCATGTTTGGTTGTATGTTAGTATGGCTGTCCTGATCTTCAGATGTTTGGTTGTATGTTAGTATGGCTGTCCTGATCTTCAGATGTTTGGTCATTAGGAGTGGGCATTGGGATGTGATCAACATGCCAAACATGGTAGTCGTCCCTTATGGTCTCCCAGTTAGCCACAATGTCTTCATTAAAGGCCTATATCTTCAGAGAAGGAATGAAAGGGTTTGTATAAAAACAACTCACTCCAACAAAACTCAATAAAGGTATTGGAATCTTTGTTTGGTATGGTAGTAAAAAGTGGCCATACATGGATAATTGCAAGGATATTTCTTTTTTTCCACTTTTCATTTTTTCGTGCTTGGTTATATGACCAGTGTTTTGCGAGGTCAAACAAACATATACGGTCGAGAAAAATAGGACGTATTAGATATGCATAAATGAAAGTGGATCTAGATAAACAGTTAGGTAAATCATAGAAGATTCGATGAAATATTTGACGACCAAAATTGAGTTTGGTGAAGGTGTGGCTGCATGTGACAAGGGGTAACTTTTGGAGCATATGGAAAGTTTCTTGGGCACTTATGTCATGGTCTACAATTCCTTTTGAGTGCAAGTGTCGATAAGCACTTGAGGCAGGGTCATCTAGATGTGTTGTAGATGCAATTATGGTCAACATATGGTGGTAGGTCTCTGATCTCCCCTCTGCTTTGGAAGCATATTTGGCAATGTATTTTAGAATTGCATAGCGAGAGAGGACTGGTTGGAAAACTACATTTTCTCTCCATGTTTGGAGTATGTTAGAATTATGGATGTTTAGGCACTCATCATTATGTGTCGGGCGCTTTGTCTTTTGACCCATTTCATCAATGTAGAGTGATGACTCCATTTGTACCTTGCAAAGGAATTTATACCTGCATTCGAGGGTAGCCCCTTTTCTACGAAGACATGTTTTCTCATTGCACTTTGTATGTCTTTGAACTCTATTTAAGAGTTGTTCATAGTCCTCAAGTGGGTTGGATGCAAATATATCCTCTGTATCTAGTAAGTAAGGTTCATCTTCAATGGAGTGATGCATAGCCATGTGTGTGTCATAGTTTTTTCTAGGATTCCAGGCTGTAACATAGTTATCAAAGAAACTCTTTGCATCATAGATTTGATTTGGTCTTCCCAATTTAATTTTTCCATGTTTGGAGCATCAACATGCCATAGAAAACCAGGTACATGTGCAGATCCATGATGTTTCCATTCATACCTGCAAAAGGTATATGAAATGATCAGTAAAGAGCATATAAATGTATAGGTTCGATAGTGGTAATTGCAAGTAGTATACATTGTGTACCTATACCAATAGTCAATTGCATTTTTTTTTTTTGTAGTATCTCCTCATGGAAGATTGAAAACCTTTTGTGCATGTAAGCATCTATAGTGTGGGGGCAATCAATGACATTGTTTGTACACCAATGTGTTGGACACACCTACCACACTTAGAAGGGGGGGGTGAATGAGTGTGGGGCTCTTTTTCCCAAAACTTCCCTCTTGCACTAAAACTCATCAATTAACATTCAACATTTTATTCATTACCCATTGTTGTCATTTATAACCAGTTAGATGTGAGCACATATCAACAACATATTTCAACAATATATCATCAACAAGTCATCATCACAATGAACACAAAGAACACAAGATGCATGTACAATTTTCTTTTTATTAGGGACTACAATCCTTGGAGTTTATCAGCAACAACTAAATAGAGTACAACTCTACAAGAGCACCAACTCTATATGCAAGACTCAACTTACATTCTCAACACCAACTAAGATGAGGCAACAATCCTCAACATATATCAATCTATCAACAGGTACGCGACCTGTTAGTAGTGCAACCCGCGTGTGCACGCACCCTGGCTCACTACAGCCCGCGTGTGAATGCGACCAGTGTATAATGCAACAAGCGTATGCTTCTGAGCAACTAGGGTTTTTCCTTTCTTCACATGCTCAGATCCTCTGCAACCTGCAATCACTTTCTCTTCTGTCTTCCACTGTCCAAACTGACCCACAGCCAGTCACAACACATCCAAGCTCTCCAATAGCTTGCTCATGCTCCACAACAAATCAATATGAATGCTATCTCAAACATGTATAAATAATTAGTATACCATAGCAATCATGTTACTACTGAATCACAAGAGTGTTTCTCACTCCATCAACCAAATCAACCAAACTCAGCCACATCATAGAAGCCATACCAAGAATGCCCTAAGCATTCACAACATATCAAACAATAGTATCTATCAAGACAATAATGTAACCATACCAGTGTCTCAGTGACAGATCTGGGGCCATAGAATGCAGATCTGGAACCTGCCTCATCATCCAAGAGCTTGGCACCAGTTCAAACACAAATCTCCATGATTTTATCTACTCCATGCTCTCTATACACGGTCATCCTGCATGTACACTCACCCTATACACAACTAGCCCACATGTACATGCACCCTATACACAGAGAATCCGCGTGGGCATCAAAAAATAGGATTTTCTGTGAATCCAAGAATTTTGCTGTCAAGATCTACGACATTGCCGAAACTTTGATGTGTCCATGAGATCCTCCTCTCGCTCTCTTCCTTAGAATAGATATTCAATCATGCTCAAGAGATCCATACCAATAAGATGCTCTCACAAGAAGCTCTCTATCAATACTCCAAAAGATATTACCAAGAAGCTCTCCATTGATCCAGAAAAAGGATTCTCAGCGAATGTACTTTACAAGAGATCCTAGCTTCTTATTTATATTTTTCATCTTCTAGGTCACTTAACCCATTTTTAGGTTACTTTACCCATTTCTAGGTCACTTAACCTATTTTCCTTATTTTAGGGTTAACCACTTTCCATGAATAGAAAGTTCTCCAATATTTTATCATTTAAATATTCCTTCTTGATTTTGTCACTTCATTTTATCATTTAAATAATCTTTCTTGATTTTGTCACTTTACTTTATTATTTAAATAACGACTTCTTCTTTTCAAGCACTTTTACTT
>JASDQU010508485.1:17571-39550 GCA_032191745.1 Picea mariana | reverse complement strand
CAACAGCTGTATATGCAAACAGAGTCCTGAGGGCACATTCCCTGGTATCTCTTATTGAAAATTATTTAAAAACACATTGAAAATTAATTATTAAAAGGCAGTTAGGTTGATCGGCAAATTTAATGTCCGAACTTAACCGAATTTAGGCGGGCTCTTTTCAAATGTACCAAAATTCGAATTTCATGGATGAAATCTGACGAATTCAATGTCAAGTTTTCAACTAGAGAAATTCAATGCATAGAATTTCAAATCTAAGAATTACTTCCAAGTGATCTCAAACAGTAAACTAGGGTTGTTATCACTGAATAATTCTACACTAAAATTATCACAGAAAATTACAGCAGCGGAAACACAAAGATCAGAGAGAAATCATCCATACACATGAGACACAAAAATTTATGTTCTATAAAATTTTCTGATTGAGAAATTCTGAGGACAAAACAGTCCTAGCAAAATTACAACTTTCAAAGAATTCCGGAAAAACCCTTCCATCTTGCAAACTTCTTGTTGTACCCTGTTGATGTCACCTTGCTGGCTACTGATGTCAACCGGACTGTACAGAGTGCCGACGTCAGTCGTACGGACCGTACAGATTATCCGTACCACACATGCAGCTGTCCTTCCTCAGCAGAAAATAAAAAAACAGAATATCCAAAAACCCTAAGCCAGATTTTCCAAAGTGAAGAATTTCCTTTGCTGAAATTTTGCCTCCCGATCTCCTTGGCACAAGAGCTCACTCACTTATGCCAACTCCATAATGTCACAATGAGATGTCACAATGATCCTCACATTGCCTCTCCTTTTATAGGAGTCCAAAGTGAGTTTAGAAGCCCTCAATTTACTTTAAGGAGCCCTTCACTAAACTCAACATTAAATTAGAATTGTTTATTCCTCCATGTGGGTGTGAAGCCCCAACATGTGGTTGTGAATCCCCAACCAAACCCCAACTCAATATACAAGGGGTTTTCACCAAAACAAAACATGCAAAGTAAATGCCGTCAAAGATTCCCACATGCCCAACACCAAGGCCAATGTGGGAATACCTCTCAATGTTACAAAAACATCAACACTCCCTCTTAGCGAGAGAGATATTCCATCCACCATCACCTGGGAGTAGATCTGTCTCCCACACTAGAAGTGGCTCTACCTCCAATACTGGATCCGCTACCATAGTTGCTCCCACTAACACATGAGCAATTCTTGTTGAATGACATGGACGCTTCTTGGAAGACACTACTCTTAGAAGCCTCCCGCTTCTGAGCTTCCTGCCTGGCTTCCTCAACCCATGACATGTTCCTGATAGTCTCGGAAGACTCCTCTCTCCCACCTGAACTTGAAGGTTGACTTCCTCTAGATGCTTAACTCTCCCTCTAAAGTCTAATTTCCTCTTGACAGACTTGGAAGGCTCCTCCTTCCATCGGATCTTGAAGGATGACTCCCTCTAAGTTTGCACAACCTTCGGAGCTACCTGCTCCTTGTCCTCTTGCACTCTATTGCTACTTGCCATAGCTCGCATAGGCTAGCCCTTTAGCGTATACAAGTTGTTCTCTCTAACTCCAAGAACCACTGTTGTGTTTGAGCTAGATCCTCTAGGCATGAACAACACATGTCCATCTCATAATAAAACTGCATAGCCCTTCTCCTCAATCATTGAGACTATGAGCATACTCTTCCTCGGTTTTGGAACCCATAGCACATTTGTCACTTGCAACACATCTCCTGACTCCATCCGGAATGACACTGTTCCAAATCCCTGCACTGCATGCTTGGTACCCATACCAAGTTCCACATACAAATCTGAGTCAGACTCTATGAAGCTCTCAAACAATTCCTGTGCTCCTGTCACATGGCACGTGGCTCCACTATCCACAAACCAAGTTCCACTACCGGAAACGTCTCCAAAAAGGGCGAAGGCCAATAAGAACTCCCTCTGAAGCCTATCTGCAACCATATCCACCTCTGTTGGTGATGCATGTTGCTTCCTACTTCCTTTCTTTTGCTGTGGATAGTGTGAAGCATAATGACCATGCTCATGGCAAGCAAAACACTTGACCTTGCTAAGGTCCTTCTTCTTCCTCTGCTCTAGAGATGCCTCTCTCCACGTGTCCTCCTTCCAGGAACCATTTCCTCTTGCCTTCCTAGCATGAGTAGCTAGGGCCATGTTCTCATCATAGCTACCTCTCTGTTTTCCATTCCTGGACTCTATCCGAGCCTCCGCCTGGATGCAATCAATCCACGGTTTGTCAAATGGTGGCAACTTCTCTCGTGCACAAATCCCCTGCACAAATGGTTCCCAAGACCTAGGAAAACCATTTAATGCCACATTCACCAACTCTGTGTCATCAACTGCCTCACCAATGGCTGCAAGTTGATCACGAATCTGAGTGATCCTCGTGAGGTAGCTAGTAACTGTATCTGCACTGGACATCTCGACAAATCAGAGTTGGTGCCTCAAAATCAACTTCTAGTTCGAATTTCTTCTTTGGTACAAGCCCACCAAAGCCTCATACATCTCCTTGGTTGTCTTCTTCTCATAAATATGTGGATCAAGTGATCCTTCAGAGAATCCAACAACACTCGCTTGACCTTCACTTCCCTCTTCCTATGGGTTGTCAATTCCTACAAATCATTTGGATCTGGAATCACCTTCTCAACGTATTCTTTGAGATCATATTCTTCCAAGAGAAGAAGAATCCTAGCCTTCCAGGCTCAGAAATTAGTGGCCCCTTCCAACCTGTCATCAACTCAGAGAATGCCCACCATTGTGACCTGCCCAAAACAAAAAGATCTGCAACAACAAAAAATTGCAGCTATTATGTCTCAAGAGATGACCCTTTCTCTCTCTAGAGCTTATGCTCTAATACCATGTCAAATTTTCAACTAGAGCAATTCAACACATACAATTTCAGATCTGAGAATTACTTCCAAGTGACCTCAAACAGTAAATTAGGGTTGTTATAACTGAATAATTCTACATTGAAACTATGACAGAAAATTACAGCAGCGAAAACACAAAGATCAAAGAGAAATCATCCATACACATGAGACACAAAAATTTATGTTCTGTAAAAATTTTCTGATTGAGAAATTCTAAGGACAAAACAATCCTAGCAAAATTTCAACTTTCAGCAAATTCTGTAAAACCCTTCCAAATTGCAAACATGTTGTCGTACCCTGTTGATGTCAACTTGTTGGTTGTTGACATCACCTGTTGTACGGCATGCTAGCATCAACCGTATGGAC
Organism: Picea mariana; assembly: GCA_032191745.1. Classification (NCBI taxonomy): domain Eukaryota; kingdom Viridiplantae; phylum Streptophyta; class Pinopsida; order Pinales; family Pinaceae; genus Picea; species Picea mariana. The sequence continues at coordinate 36,307 of JASDQU010508485.1, read as the reverse complement.
TGTACTGACTGCTTATGTCGATCGTACGAACTATCTGTACCACACATGTCGTTGTCCATCCTTAGCAGAAAATCAAAAAACAGAATGTCTAGAAACCCTAGGCCAGATTTGTCAAAGTGAAGAATTTCCTTTGCTGAAATTTTGCCTCCCAATCTCCTTGGCACAAGTGCTCACTCACTTATGCAAACTCCATAATGTCACAATGAGATGTCTCAATGATCCTCACATTGCCTCTCCCTTCATAGGAGTCCAAAGTGAGTTTATAAGCCCTTAACTTACTTTAAGGAGCCCTTCACTAAACTCAACATTAAATTAGTATTGTTTATTCCTCCATGTGGGTGTGAAACCCCAACATGTGGTTGCGAAGCCCCAGTTCAATATACAAGGGGTTTTCACCAAAACAAAAAATGCAAGGTGAGTGTCGTCAAAGATTCCCACATGCCTGACACCAAGGCCAATGTGGGAATACCTCTCGATGCTACAAAAACATCAACATGCAATGACTAAGGTTGAACTTATTACACCAGGAGGTCATGACCTACATGCACATATTACAAATCTAAGCCCACTCCATGTTCTATTTATGGTATACTATTCAAGATATATTTAAGATATTATCATGTTGTGGTCAAGCCTTTAAGACAAGGCACCATCATGATAATGACCCACGTTCAAAACCCAATGGACATAAACCCTGAACATATCGCTAAGTTCCCTGAGTTTGGCAATGACACATTAAAGTTGGCACAGTATGATGATACAAAGTTGGAAGTTATGTATCCCCATAGATCCAAAATTACATTTCCCTTTACTAAAAAAAACTAGAGAGGGGCTAAATAAACCAAGATTCTTTGGTATTAAATAACAGAAAGGAAAACCTAATCAATGATCTGTAAATTGTCGTGGATATTCCACTAGAGCAATTTGTAACAACAGATCTAATAAATACTGAAATCTTTACTATTACGATTATTTTTCCTTCAGATCTTAGAATACTTAGTTATTGATTTTTTGTTTATGAATGAAATAGATAAAATACGGAAAATAGAGAACAATAAAATACAATCACACCATCCACAAACAAACACAAGATATGACTCGGGAAACCCAATACGGCAGAAAACCCAGCTAGAAGGTGAGGTTGCTCTGCTCTCTTTTCTCTGGTATAGAAATGATGCAAGTACAAAGAAAGAGGCACTCTTTGTGGAGTTGCCTTTGACCTGTGGCCTGTATGGCAGATACAAAATCTCTCCTCCTTTGTTATGCTCACAGAATACCACTCTTCGATGTTTTTCTCGGCTATGGAACAAGATACAATGCAAAAGAATGGAACCCCTTCTCCCCACAGTGGCCCAATATTTAACATAGCCCAATAGCCGTCTAGGGATAGGTTTTTTTACTTCCTCAACCTTCAATTGTGATAAGGTTTTGGACCTTCCAAAATGTTCTTAAAAAATCCAATACGTGGCTAGCCCCACATGTCTAAGTAATAGAGGTTGACGTGGCATCCACTCGCACCATGGTGATCAATACGGTAGGTCAACTTGCGAGAGGCATAACTTTCTCATACTAACTCTGTTTGACGAACGGTTTGCACCGTTGGAAAGGTATCAATGTGTAGAATTTAAAATATTCTTCCATGGTAAAGTTTGGACCAAAACAAATGTTGTTTGATGCCTCAAAATGGCTCCAAAAGATTTAGACGATTTTTTGGACCCAAATTTTCAAATTTGGACCAACGACCGAAATTGCCCTACAAGTTGATTCCTCTAATTTCTTCACCCAGAAAGTATTGATATAGATGACAAATAATATAATGATCCAATCTGAATCATACCTCCCCATTTAGGTAGGCTTTTGGTCCCCAAAATCTTTACTGAATGAGGTGAGGAAATTTTTCCTCTACCTTCTCCCTGGTGTACCACTTTGCTTTGCCTAGAAGTTGTCCTTTCAACTTAATCTACCAGATGTCATGTTGGTCATGTCTTGTAGTTCTGGTTCGCTTCTGCAAAAGTGTGTCCTCTGCCAACTCTACTTGAGCATCTGGTGCTAAATCCTCTATGGAAGGTAGGACCTGCTCCTCCTCCTGATCCAACATGGAGGGCTCATAGAGTTTGAGATTCTCTACATTCACTACCGAGTAATGCGCATGTATGGGGGTAGACTGAGTCTGTAGGCATTATCTCCCACCTTTTCCAATGCCTCAAAAGGACCATACCGCAAAGCCTTGATCTTCTTACCAGTACCCTGTAGCCTTTCCTTATTTAGTTGTAACCATACTCTGTCTCCCACTCTAAATGTTTTCTTTGTTCTGTGTTGGTCATGTCTAGCCTTGTACTTTTCTTGTGACTTCTTCAATGTCTCTTGTACTTGCAAATGAATCTGCCTGATCTTCTCAACAAATTTTTCTGCTTTTAATGCATCTTCTGTGAGGTCCTCCCTCACTCCTTGTTGTCCATATACAACATCTAAAGGTGAAGGTGGCAAATACCCAAAGCAAGTTTCAAAAGGTGACTTATTAGTAGAAGTGTGGAGTCTGGACTGCTATGTTATAAGAGTGTTGTATATAGATCAGATTTCCATCCCAAGTCTTCAGATGGTTTTGATTGTAACCCCTCAAAAGCTACATCAAAGTCCTATTGACTACTTTTGTCTGCCTATCTGTCTGTGGACGGAATGTTGTAGACCTCTTCAACTTAGTCTCCATCTTCTCCCACAATTTAGTCCAAAATGCACTAAGAAATCTGGTATCCCTATCTGAGATGATGCTCCTTGGTATCCCAAAGTGCATCCAGACTTGTTCAAAGAACTTATTTGTTGCTTCTTGTCCATTGATGGTCTTTTCACAAGGCATGAGAATGCACATTTTGTTGAACCTGTCAACTGCCACAAATAAATAGTCATGTCCCTTCTGTGTGGTTGGTAAACCTCCCACAAAATTCATGGAAATGTTTTCCTAAGGTCAAGTGAGTACGGGTAAGAGATGGTATAGACCTTGCTTCCTGTTGTTGGTCTTGCTGGTACAACAAAGTATACATCCTCTAACACACCGTGCTACATCTTCTTGCATTATGGGCCAATACACATACTTTTGTAAGTTAGCAATTGTCTTCCTAACACCAAAATATCCCGCAACCTTGGAGGTGTGAGCCTCTCTGATAAGCTGCAATCTTTCACCTTTAGGAACACAGAGCTTGTCGAGCTTGTAGAGTAATCCATTATGGAAATGATAGTCAGCCTTTCCATCACCCTCTTCTATATGAATTTGTCCCTGTAGCTGTTGAAACGCCTCCTTGAAGTCCTCATCTTTTGTGTATACCTCTTTATATGCATCATGGGTAAAAGGCTCCATGTGCATCAGAGTTCTCAAAGTTATAATCTTCAATGTGGGTGGTTATGAAAGCATGTCTATGAACTTATTTGTGCTACCCTTCTTATACTTTATGACCAAATGAAATTGTTGTAAAAACCCCATCCACTTGTAATGTCTGGTTTGTTGTAGCTTACTCTGGGCCTATAAATACTGTAGTGGTTGGTGATCTGTGTGGATGATGGTCTCCTTGCCCATCAGATAGTGCTTCCACCTTTTAACAACTTGTACCAAGGCATAGAGCTCCTTGTCGTAGGTAGGGTAGTTGAGAACTACCCAATGAAATGCTTTAGAATGATAGCATACGAGCCTTCCTCCCTACATCAATACTACTCCGATGGCATACCCACTTTCATCTGTCTCCGCTTCGAAGGGATTCTGCAAGTTTGGTAGTGCGAGCACTGGTGCTTGATTGATCTTTCTTTTCATCTCATCAAAGGCCTTATGTTGATTCTTCCCCCACTGGAAACACTTACCATTGGTTGTTATGGCATCGAGTGGTGCAGCTACCACTGAAAAATGAAGCTATGAACTTTCACAAGTATTGTATTGCCCCAACAAAACTCCTAACTTCAGTGACATTTGTAGGAACTGGCCATTTCATGATGGTCTCCGTCTTTGCAGGATCTATCTTGATCTCCCCTCCACCTATCACATACCCCAAATACAACAAAGACTGTTGAGCAAACTCACATTTCTTGAGATTAGCCAGCAGTTGGTGTTTTTTCAGAGTCTAACACTTGCATAAGATGTGAGATGTGCTCCTCCCAGGTAGCACTATAAACCAGTATATCATCCAAATAAACAATAACAAATGAATCTAGAAAGGGCGTAAAACATCATTCATTAGTCTCATAAATGTAGTCGGTGTGTTGCATAAACCGAATGGCATAACCAACAACTCATACAAACCTTGCCTTGTCTTGAAGGCAGTCTTCCAAGTATCGTCTTCTTTGACTCATACCTGGTGATATCATGATTTCAAATCCAGCTTAGTGAAGTACTTGGCATGTTGCAGTTGGTCCAACAGATCGTCGATCCTTGGTAGCAGGTACTGATTCTTCAATGCAGTCTTGTTCAATGCCTTGTAATCAATACACATTCTCCAAGTCCCATCCTTCTTGGGCACAATTATGGTGGGTGACCCACAAGGTGAGGTACTTGGTTGAATCACACCCTGCTCCAACAATTGTTGCAACTGCTTCTTCACTTCATTTGCTTCCAAAACGGACTGTCTATACAACCCAATTTTCGACAATGGGGAGTGCGGCAATAATTGTATTTCGTGTTCCACTTCCCTCTTAGGTGGTATCCCTTTAGACTCCTGAAATACTCCTCTGTATGCCTGTAGCAACTCCTCCAATTGATGTTTCTGCTCTTTAGTACACCCATCCAAGGATGCCTTCACTCTCATTAACTCATCATCAGATTGGTTTTCTCTTAAGAAAAGCAAAACATATTTCTTACTAGAACTAATTAACTTCTTGGCTTGGTTGGCACTCACCGATGAGATCTTTGACTTGCCTTTATGCGCATTGATGATGTAGGACTTCCCATCCTTGATCGATCGGTATCGGTTGGCTCTCTACATGAAGATTGCATCCCTCATATACATGTAAGGGCTTCCAAACACTAGTCCACATACATCAAGGGGTACTACATCCAATTCCACTTCATCAATAAAATCAGCACTTATAGCGAATTTAATCTTACACTGTTTCGTTACCTTTATCTCTGCATCCTTGTTTACCCAACCCAATTGATAGGGACTAGGATGATTGTGCACCTCCAATCCAAGCTTGCTAACCAAATCCTTTGCTATGAGATTAGCCTGTGAACCAGAGTCAAAGAGAGCATATGTCTTTGTCTTCTTGACCTGAATCTTGATGTGGAAGAGCTTGGTCATCTCCTCTTCCTGGTGATGAAGGCTACTCGGATTCACCTCCTTCTACACACATGTGCAGACAATCTTTTCATCCACATCTGAGCTACTTTCAACCTGATTGCTTGAATCTTTTGTTAGAAGGTTCTTTTTATTTTCGTCCTTATTGCGGTCCTTCAGGTTCAACTCTAGATGTAGTTTCCAGCATTTTTCCTCAGTGTTTCCATCAATGTTGCGATGATTGCAATGGTTGTTGGGATCTTTGCTCTGTTGTGCAATGGTTGTCGTCTTCTTATCTTTTCCCCCTTTCCATTTCTTCTTCCCCTCCTTGGAAGCTTCCTGGTGCTCTTTCTACTTCGAACCACTTAGATGCCCCTTCTTTTGGCCTATGTTTTCCAGGTATTGTACCTGTACACAAACCTCATACACTTTCCTTGGCTTGAATAGGATCACCTGCTTTAGTAGATGACTGTCTAAGCCCTCGCGATACTTGAGGAGTACATCTAGGTTCTTGGGAGAGATACCCAGCATGATGGCCATCTTTCTTAACTTGGTGGTGTACTCATGTACACTTTGGCCCTGCCTCTGCCTGAAGTAGTGCCATCGGATCCATTGGTCCTCTACATATCCAATAAGGTAGAATTGGGACTTGATGAGGGTTTTGAAGTCCTCCCACCTAGTTACTGGTGGATTACCCTCCAGCCTAAGTGTTTCCGTGTGGCTTTCCCACCAGGTTAAAGTATGGCCCTCTAACTTCAATCTAGCAAATGAAATCTTATGCCCTTCATTTTTATAGTGAGCACTAAAATAAACTTCTAGTTGTTGCAACCAATGATTTAGTTTTAATGCATTAATCTCACCTTGGTATGGCTTTATGCCCACTTTCACTTCCATCTTGAATAGGGACTGTGAAGGGTTCACGACACTCGGACTCGGTTGCTCTTTCTCGGATTCCTTTCTGCGACTCCTTTCTTGAGTCTTCATGATCATCCAATTTCCCCTCCGATACATTTTCTGAGTTAAAGCCTCCATCATCTCCGAATGATCTGAGCTTACTTGCTAGAGCCGCCATGAGGAGGTTCATATTGCGACTAATATCGAAAACTTACGCTTCCAACCGCTCAAATCTCTCTTCTGCTAGATCTCAAGGGTTATTATGAATAAACTCGTCCATAATGGCTAGGGTTTTTGTGACTTCTCTTTAAGTCGATTCCTCGATCCTACAACTTCCCACAAATTCCCAAAAGAAAAACCTGCTCTAATACCAGTATGATCTATAAACTGCTCCCTTTTGAACCCTGTCTCGTATGAAGTGATATCTAATCTCTATATGCTTAGACCTGTCATGAAACACTGGATTCTCCAAGAATTTGATACAACTTTGATTATCACAGTAAATGACCATGGAATCCAACTTTTGATCAACCAATCCTACAAGTAACTTGCAAAGCCAGATGGCCTCACAACTAATCGTAATGGTTGCGATGTATTATGCCTTTGTTGAGCCCAATGCCACAAAACTCTGCTTCCTACTAAACCAAGATATCATCATTGATTCCAGGCTAAAGTAACACCCTAAGGTGCTCTTCCTATCTGCAACATTGCTTGCTTGCCCAATCTAAGTCTATATACACCTGCAACTTCACTTCACCATCTCCAAGATATATCAGACCATACTCCATTGTGTCCCTCAAATACCCGAGCACATGTTTTGTTGCTACCCAATGCTCCTGCCTTGGCTCCACTATGAACTGACTCAAAGTGTTCACTGCAAAACAAACATGGGGCTCCTTCCAACTTACTTCAAAGACCCGAGGCTGCTCTGTGTACCTGACAACTGGAGAAAAAGTCTCCTCGTAGTCCACTGCCTCTCTCTGAGAGAACCCTCTCGCCACAAACCTCACCTTGAACTTCTCAGTGCTACCATCTGCAACATGCTTGATATTGTAGAACCAGCATGTTTGACTGAATCATCAAGGTCTCATGGAAGACGTAGAAGGGGATCATGTCTCCCCCTGTTCACCTGAAGGTTGTTGTATTGCCCTAGAAATCACTGGTAACCCCTACTGAACCTTCAGAGCTTCCTACTCTTCATCCTCTGCCACAGGAGTAGGCTCATGAGACTTCCTAAATGCAAAGTCTTCCTCAAAATTTACATCCCCTCCTTACTATTGCCTTTCCCTGCTCTGGAAAATAGACCCTCTAAGCCTTTGAAGTCTCACTGTAACCCACAAACAAACCCTCCCTGTTGGAGGGCTCCAATTCGGTCCTCTTCTCCACCAGATATAAACCGGACAACCAAAGATGCGGAAATAACTCACCCCGGGCTTCACTCCAATGGTTGCCTCCTCTGGTGTCTTGTCCTCCAAGATCTTATGAAAACACTGGTTCTAGTTGTAGATTGTTGTGTTGCATTCCTCTGCCCAAAGAAAGTATTGGTCATGTATCATGGCTTTAGAAACCCCTATGATGGATCAATTCTTCCACTTTGCAACCCCATTTTGTTGTGGGTTGTATGGAACTATCTGCTCCCTCTTGATTCCTACCTCCTTGCAGAAACCCTCAAACTCCTTGGAGGTATACTCTCCCCCATTGTCCGATCTCAAGACTTTGACCTTCTTTCTTGTCTAGTTTTCAACTAAATATTTGAACTCATGAAACCTGCTAAAGACCTAATCCTTGGTCTTTAAGAAGTAGATCCAAGTCTTACAAGAGAAATCATCAATAAAGAAAACATAATACATGCTTCAGGTTATTGATGCTACTGACATCGATCCACAAACATCTAAATGTACTAAGTCTAAAATCCCCTTAGACCTATGTTCATTGCTTGGGAAAGCAGCCTTGACATGCTTGCCAAGCGTGCACCCTCTACATACACCATGTTGCTCAATACTAAACTCTAAAAGACTTGTGACTATCTCCCTCGGAATAGACAATGCCTTGTGATGTAGGTGCCCCATCCTCATGTGCCACAACTCACATAAGTTGTCATTGTTATGCACTAAGGCTTCAACAGGTTCACTGTAACATCCCCAATTTTAATCCCGACAAATTATAATGTAATAGTATAAATGTGAATTAGGTTGGTGAGCCGATGTGTTGGGGCAAAGAGCACATATTGATTTTAATGTGGTCAGGGGCCGAATTGTATATTATGTACATTGAATTGATTAATAAAAATGATAATTGTTGGTTGCGATACGAGAGGAATGAAAATGATGGGGGGCTATGATTCCACAAGAGAGAGGGGTCCAAGGGGGAATTATTCATGGGTATTAATCCAACCCACAATCTTGAAATTATTATCATTGTGTATAACCTTGTATTTGTTGTTGAGTGTTCCCAAAGTCAATCATTTAACTCATGTAAGAGGGTGGGTGTGAGAAGTCACATCCTATAGTTATTGGACAGCATGGGCTGAAGTACAATCATCTTGGGGAAGAGTGAGAGTCAAGCAAGCAAGGGAGAAGAAGGGAAATTCATATGTGGAATGGAGACAAGTTTTACATGCAGACTTTGGGGCAGCAAGAAGAGAACTAAGTGCTAGGAAGAGCACCAGCCATGGTATTTTTGAAGGCAGACATTGTTGGTTGTGTTTTATAATGAGAAAGAGGCTTATGTGCCTGTAAAACGAGTTGTAAGCCTGTAGAGTTTCCTGTTGAGGAAATGGTTCAAGAGCCTTGTGAAGGCTGTTGTGAGCACTCCTTGGGCAGTTGAGTTCCTAGAAGTCCCCAGCTGAGAGTTCTTGGCCAACCGAGTGCACTAGAAGCCCTGATAAACATAATGGTACAACCTAAGGGACTGTAAGCAGCAAAGGGTGTACATTCCTTGGGTTGTGCAGGTTGTGGGGAAAAGCATTGGAGATTGGAACTACTGTGGGAGTAGAACCTGGGTTTTGGGGTTGCTGTGTGTGGAGAGTGGATAGCCAAAAGGGCCAGATCTCCTTGTGGACTCATAGCCTCAACTCGGGGGTGGCCAGCTATTGAGAGAAAATGAACAGCAGTGCCTATGGCTGGGAGGTTCATCCTTCGTATACAACCAATTGGTTAATTATTAACAGATAAGTGTTATGTTGTGTTATTATGTTTATTCATTAGTGTAAATGTTTTATATGAATGTTGTGTGTTTGCAATTTTGCTTGAACAATTGAATTCATGGTTTTCTTTATGTTGTGTATGCATTTAGAATTATGGTAACAAAAATGGTTAGATATGTGTGTGATCTGTAGTTGGTAAGCTACAAGAAATTTATTAAGTAGAAAATCTTAATTTTAAATGGGTATTCCACACGTAATGTTCCTCAGTTGGACTGGGGGTACATTACATTCACCTTGCAACCTGTACAAATTATCTTCTCTAACCCCTATTACCTAAGTTGTATCTATGCTAGATTCCTTCAATCTAATGACAACTTCTTGGTTCTTGAGCTCCACTACAAAGCCCTTATCCTCCATAACCGAAATTGAATGCAAGTTCTTCTTGAGACTTGGTACAAACAAGACATCGTCAAAATCTAAAGAATTATCTGACTCGAGCTGGATGGGAATAGTACCAACTCCTGCTACTTGGTGCTTGGCATCATCACCAAGCTCAACCTGTACTATTGAATACTGCTTCTTCAGACTAGAAAACAATTGTCGGGCTAATGTCATGTGTCGGATTGCCCCATTTTCCACATACCACGCATTCCTCAAAATCGTGTTGGAAGAAATGCAAGATACTAACAAGAAATCCTTCTTGAACTTGGCAGCAAATTCGTTCATCTGATTTTTTGCAAAGGCTGCTACCTACTTCTCATGTTGCTTCCCTTTACCCTTCTTCTTATCTAGACACTATGATGCATAATGATCATGCTTATGACAACTAAAGTACTTGATTTGCTCAAGTCCTTTCCTGGGTATGATGTTGACTTCTCACTCTTTCCCTTACCCTTGCTAGGTCCTTTGCCTCTACCCTTATTTGACTGACCAAATAGAGATTCTCTTCACCATCCTTCTTTCCAACCTTTGACTCCATCCGAGTCTCCTTTTGAATACAGTCATCACGAAGCCTCTCAAAGTCAGGAAGGTCTTCCCGAGCGCATATACCTTTGTCAAATGGTTCCCATGAAGTTGGGAATCCATTCAGTGCCATGTTAACTAACTCTGCATCTTCAACCTTCTCCCCAACTGTTGCAAGTTGATCACAAATCCATGTATTCTTCATAAGGTGATTGGGGACTATGTCTAATATGGTCAATATGGTAATCACTATGGATCTGAGTTTGTTTTGCAATACCATCTTCCTGTGTATGTCCTGACTCTAGTAGAGACTAACTAGGGCATTGAGCATCTCCTCCATTGTCTTCTTCTTTCATACATGAGGGATCAAATGATCCTTTATGGCATCCAAGAGCATCTGCTTGACCTTCACTACCCTCTTGTTGATCTGAATCAGATCTGACAAGAACAATTGGCTATCGGCACAGGACTCTAAGATGATCAACACAGGCAAAGTTTAAGGCTATGGACAAAGAAGGAGATCGACTTATTGGCGTGAAGGGCCCAATGCCATTAAGATTGACGTCCAATTTTGTATGTAATGTATGTAACGCTAGGCAGTGTATTATTGTATTCATAATACCTTTTCCAAGTGAGAAAAAAGAAACAAACAAATAAATAAATGAAGGAGAGACAAACTGGAGAGAAGCTGAAGTGTTGGGTATGCATGATCTTCCAGTTATCCTCCCAGTCAACTCAGCATTCTATATCATGTATCCCCACAATGAGAAATGGGTTCTTTGGCTGTAAGTGATGTAGAGAGGTTGCCCAGATGTCACCGAGGAGCATAAAGATGAACCAAAGAGCCTGTAACTTGCCCATTGTTGAATAAAAAGGGCTTGGTCGAAGCCAAAAGAATGTTGGCTTTCCCGTTTGGGTTTCCAAGGTAAATTCTGAGTTATGTGTGATGATTATCGTGGTTTATATCTATTTATGAATGGTAAATAATGTGCACTATAATTTAACGATCAACTATGTATGCTTTAGCGACGAGAAATGCGTGTTGTTTGGGTTGAGTTCGTTTTATGTTAATATGGTTCTCATGGGTCGATAAACTAGGATAATGACTATTTAATCTTACCCATACATTAATTCTGCAATTGCAAATCGACGACCCTCTATTTTGAGTCGTTGCTATTTGTTTTAGAAATTTCTAATTTCGTTTTGAGTCATTGAGAATATTCTTGCCTTGTTGGGCATTTTTCCTTTGCCCACGAAGCATAGATGTCATATATATGAAAGTCTGGGATTGTCGGGGTGCTTATTAGCTTCCCACGAACCATATACATGTTTTTTCCCATTCGTCGACTATCAAATTCGCCCCAAAACGTTTTTCCTCCGTCGTCAAATGCCAGACCAACTTCTATACGTTTTTTGTTCTTCGTGAATGCCCAAGTCAACTTCCATATGTTTTTCTTTGTTAGAGAAGGCCCAAATCAACTCCCCCAAGTTTTTAGTTGCTCTAGCTTGCCAAAAATTGCCTTTGGCATTTTTCTGCATCGTGGGTTATTAAGAATAGTCTCCCAAACGTTTTGCACGCCACTAGTGATCAAATTCACCCCTAGAACTTTCTTTTCAACTGTTGGTCAATAAATTTGACTTTCTCGAGTCTTCTATGCATGTTTGGGCACCAAATCGACCTCTTAGCTATTTGTTTTTGCCCACGAGTCAACCCATTTCGACTTGGCTTCCTCTTTGGTCGAGTTCCCTTCCTCAGTCGATCGACAATCATCCTGTGGTCGACTTGCATTGCCTCCGACTCAACTTGGATAAATTCGACTTGAGTCATTTTGACTTGGTCGACTTGCATTGCCTCCAACCCGACTTGTCGCATCCTTCTAACTCATTTGTTTCCAACTCAACCTGGATTCCTTCTGACCTCCTTTCTAATTCGACTTGTGTCTTGATTGGTCGAGAATTTTCCCATCATCCAGAGAGCCAAGGTTATAAGTTATATGCTATAGCCTCCCATTTACGGATAAGATGGTATCAAAGCAGAAGTTTGAATGCATTCAGTGAGAACTATATGGTAAGTACCCATAGTGATTACAAAGGAAGTGGGCAAGAGTTGTTGCCAGGGCTAGAGCGAAGTAGAACATCAAGAATGTTAGGGGAAAATTATGAAGAGGAAAAAGATCCCAGGGTCAAGTTGAATCGATTTGAGCAGAGTTTGGCCACATTGACATTGTTGTAATCTAGGGAAAAGTAGGGAGAGTTACCGGTAGATCCTTACATAGACATCATAGAGACACATGCATACACATAGACATAGATAAAGATATACACAAGTAATGAGATCCCAAAGAATAGTCCTTTATTATATGATATAACAGTACAACACAATTGTATACAACCTCTCGCATGAAGCTATCTGAGCTTTCATGTGCTTGTTTATTTATACCTCTTTCAGGCAGTTGTAACTACTTAACTTCTTGGGTCGGTCGATTAACAGATACTCCGACCAACTACTTCTAACTACGTTGGTCCACTGACTAGTTCTTAGTCGACCGTCGGGTCTAGTCGACTAGCCCCTACAACATCTCCCTCCACCTCAATTCCTTGCTTCTCCCGAGCAAGTGGGGGTTATACAAAATAATTTTTCATACTTTGATAACAAAATTACAATATTGAGAAGTAGAAGAAGAAAAGAGAGAGATATGTAGGAAGAGGAGACAAAATCTTCATATGGTTGACCGACTTAAAGTACTATTTCCGATTGCTCTGATGTGCCTAGATTTCTTTGGTTGGTTTCATCAACTTCCTTGCTCTTTTCACTTTCTGCACTGACTTTGAAGGCAGTCTGAATAATGCTAGGTGTTGACTGCTTTGTTTGTTGGTTGAAGTCACACCATGTGTCGATCGCCTGTTGTGCTTCCAGATTTAGTATTTTCGATTGGGCAATCGAGTCGACTTTCTCTGTTATACTACTGAGATGAACCCGACTCTTGATCAAATTGTTGTTTTGCGGCCTGCATTTTATATATGAGCTGCCTGAGGCGACTGGTTGCTTGGTCGGTTTCCAACTGCACTCTGTGTCCCTCCTTCTGCCATTCATGTTCTTGTTGTGATAGTTGTAGCTCCGTTACTTTTTCTTTTGCCAGTTGTGTGGTGAGGGCTTCTTTTATTTTGTTGTCCGTAGCCAAGTTTCTTGCTCTTTCTATATTGTCGACTGCGGCCTTTTGTATCCAATATTTACTAAATGCATCTGCAAAATGGGTCGGCCATTCACTTACCACATAATTCAATGTGCTAGCTTGTTTGGTCAATTTATCTATGTTCTGCTTAAAGCCTGTCAGATTATTTCAATTTGTTTCTAAGGTTGTGTCCATTTGCTCCTGAGTTGTTTGAATTTCCTTGGTGGCTAAGTTGCATTGTTGTTCGACTTCTTCTTTTTCTTTTTTCAGAGCCACTACTTGTTGTTGGTAGTCTGTATTGGTTTTGATCATTCTATCGATTATCACTTTAAAGCCTTCTAAGGGGTTATGGGCTTCTGGTATCTGATCTATCCCCTCATGCAACCTAATAGCTTCTCTGCATCCCTCCAAGATGTTCTTTTGCTCTTGTTTTAGTTTCTCGACCCGACTTCCTTCTTTGAGCACCTTTTTCCATCTCCTTGTCGATTCTTTTGAGATGGCTCCATGTAAGTCGAATAAGTGTTTGTCAAAAATAGTAGTTGGGTCGAAGAAGGCCTCGACCGTGGAATTTGATGGAGTACTTGTTCCAGTCGTTCTAATAGTAATCAAGGGCGGCTTTTTTTTCTTTCTTTTATCTGCAGATTTGGATAACTGACCATCTTTTGTTATCGTTTGTTGTGTCGTCAGAATGCTCTGTTCGCTTGTTTGTTCACTTTCTTCCTCCTCTTGTTGATTGTTTTGCACCTCCGTATCTTCTTTGTCTTAGGGATCCAGCCCTTTTGTGTTAATCTGCTCATAATCAATAAGATTGACCTCAGAAAAAGACCTCGCAGTCTGCAGATTTTCCAAGTTTTTCGTTTGTATACCTGGGATGTCGCTTTCTGGCTCTGCTTCCTTAGTACTCTGGCCAACCTCGACTTGATGTGTCTCAGTTGTCCGCAAGACGTGCTCCTGCTGATCCAATGCCTCGAACAGATGAACCGCCTGCTTTTGTGTCAAGTTGATCAGCTCGCCAACTTGTATTTGTTCAATTGGATGTTGTGGTGAGATTTGTTCTTTAGCCAATTGTTGTTGTAACAACTCAGTGTCGATTTCCTCAACCGACTCCTGCTGGTCTATGGTCAAGGTTTCTATCTCGACATCATCCATCTCGACTGGTTGATCTAATTTTGTTGCTTCCGATGACTCGATGATTATGAGATGCCTCTTTTTTTTCCTTGCTGGAAGTTCTTCTATGATAGGTATTGGCTCTACTGGAGGTGACTCCCTGTTGAGGTCGATCGCAGCATCAAGTGTCCTTTTCTTCAACGTGGGCGCTAGGCTGGGTCGACCCATTCGTATCCATGTTTCCCGTCGCAAAATATTGACTTGAGAACCAAAATCAATGACCACCTGATTGACCATCATTCCCTCAATTTCCAAGTCGACTCATGGATCGTAATCTTTACTGTTATAAGAGAGGTGATTTGAATCCTTGGCCGACCTCTGACCGTCTTTGTATTCACATAATATGTTGAGTAAATCTAACAATCTGCCTATTGAGTGTTTTTCTTCGAGGAGCTGCAAAAATTCTTGGATGGTGTCTTCATTTTGAATTCTCAAGTTTTGTTGATCTTCTGCAGAGTTCTTGAAGAAATTAAGAGCGTCTCTCAGGATTTGCCCTTCTTTATCTGGGTTTGGGAAGATATTAGCCTTCTTTCTTTGATAATTTTGTGGTGGAGTGTGAATATCTCGGCTTGCACCCGACCTTGTAACAATATGTAAGTTTTTTCAGTTCATCACCTCTTCCTTGGATACTACATGTAGTAGATTCACGTTTTTTCTTGGTATGATTTTGTCGAGTACTATCAGGCAATCTTCTAAAGAGTGATCTCCAATGTTGCATATATTACAAAATTTCAGATCAATTCTATCTTTTATATGACAATCTGGGTTGTTGTGATCATCTTTCCAAGAATTGAAGCAATATGTTCGTCCACGACCTCGACCACAACCGTAGTAGTCGTCTCTTCAACCATAGTTGTTTGCTTAGTCGGTGGTTTCTGTATGGTAGATTGTTCGTATATTATTCTGATTCCAAGCATTTAAATGGCATTCTGATGTTCGATGATCAGAAGCTTCACATATATGACACCATTTTGTGTTTTTTAGATTATGTGGACAATCTTGTACAATGTGATCAGTTAGGCATTCACATATGTTACAATATTTTTGAGCTTGTATTGGGTGGACGTCTGTTGTTTGTGTACGCTCATTGAGAGGGCAATTATCCTTTGTATGTCCTTCCACAAGGCTTGTAGTGCACCATACTTCATTCCATCGTATAGATAGATTTTTTATTTTTTGTTGCAAATGTTCTATTTTCTCTTCAAGTCTCTCAGTTGTCAATGAAGTCGACAAGCCATCATCATCTGATTCAACTCGTTGTGCTTTCTGTAGCGCATCTTCACAGTTGGTTATCTCGTATAAGCATAGCAGAGAACGGATTCTTGGCAGTAGCTCGGCTACATACCACTAGACCAACAAGTTCTAATCGATTGTTCGAAATTTGACTTAGGAGATCTTTGAATCTCTTATCATATTCTCTTACCGACTCACCCAGTCTTTGTTTTATTTCTTTTAACTTTTGTGCCACCAGATGTGTGACATCCTAGATTTTAAAGAATGTTAGGAAGTTATTCTTTATTTCTGCTTTTCAACGAGTTTGATTTTATGTGTAGTT
The DNA here is from genome assembly GCA_032191745.1 of Picea mariana. Classification (NCBI taxonomy): domain Eukaryota; kingdom Viridiplantae; phylum Streptophyta; class Pinopsida; order Pinales; family Pinaceae; genus Picea; species Picea mariana. The sequence continues at coordinate 20,158 of JASDQU010508485.1, read as the reverse complement.
CATGAACCATGTTAAGGAGTGGTGGTGCAAAGTCGCTCTGAATTGTGCCATTTGTTTGTCTTCGTCTGTAATATCAATCGCATCCCAAAACTTTTCACACACGAACCAATGGCGTTTTGGGTCCTCTTCTCCTTCATAAATCAGGATGTGGTTAAATCTCATTTTGACTTTCTTATTAGGAATACTCAGTTTTCTTGGTATTTGAGCTACGACAACTTTCGATTGATCTGTCGAATCCTCTGGTAGGTTTTTGTTTGCATCTGATATTGAATGGTACTCCAGGAACTATAGTTTCTTCTTGAGTACAGAAAATGCGTCCTCAGTTTGAGAGCTTTGATCTTTATATTCAACTAACCGTCATTCCAAGGGTTGCATCGCTTCCCGACTATAATTAATTTCTTCTCTTGAGATTAAATGTAGCAGGGGGGTCGAGTCGGTGAGATCCTTAATTTGGAGAATCATATTGTCGACTTCATTTCGCTCTGGCTCGACAATCAGTGCATCTCGTAGGTTTCCCTGGTCGTCGGTTATGTACCATAATCTTGCAGATTGGTCGTCGATCTATAGTCTCTGTTGGAGAAATTCCCTTATCCGCAAGCTAGTTTCTAGTGCAGGAGAAGTACGTAAAGCTGGTCCAGATTCTTCGTAGTCCATACTTTTCGGTTAGTCGCTGGTTGATGGATGTTCAGCTGTGCGTCGCTACTTCTATAGGGTGTCGCCAAGGCTGCTACTATTGCCAACTCTGGTCGATCTATGTTTGACTCACACTGCTCATGCGCTCTATCAGGCTAACCCTCCTCAAACATCTTTCTATTCAACTTTTTGTTGTTCCACTGGTTACGAAGTTCTTCTCTTTTTTGTTGCCTTTTATCCCATTCTAATTTCTGGATATCTGTGGATTGCTTATTGGCTTGCTTCCCTCTTGACGACATTTAGGCTTGGGAAACACTACTTCTTATTTTATGGCATCTCATAGTTTCGACGAAACCCCATTGTCGACCCGACTTACTCTAAGTCAGTAGCGCTATCCATGTTTATTTCTTCAAGAAGTAGTCTTGGGCTTCTCTTGTATCTTTGCACTTTGCATCAAGAAATGCTTCCCACTTTTCAACTCTTTCTTGGAAGTTACTATTTGGTAACAGTGTGCCTAGTCTTGGTCGGTATTCGACGATGTCACCGACTCCCTTGTTGAGGAGAAATTTATGAAGTGTTGGAACCGTGCAAAAAAATTCGTCGTGTAATTCGGTGTAAAAATTTTCTTTTATTTTGTCGAGAGACGTTCGATCTTCAGTGGCTTGTTCTGAAATATAATCTTCAATAATTCTTTCGAGCCAATCGTGCAAATTCATTCTTCCTCCATTCGTCAACTTTAGGCCTAACTTCTCGTCGAGAGTCAGATTATACATTACCTGATCTGTTAATGTGCTAAAATAATGTTTCTAGGATAGCTTCAAGGAATCTTTCGTGTCTCTGAAAAGAATCACGACTGTGCTTCAACTAGTGAGAAGTTGTTCCTTCTTGCATAGTTTCTGATGTAGTTCTTGATTTTGCATTCCCACCAATCGTGTATGTCTTGTAAAGTTAGCATTTATGTAAATTTCTACATGCCCAAGTCCAGTACTACCGGCAACAGAACCAATGTTGTAATCTATGGAAAAGTAGAGAGAGTTACCGGTAGATCCTTCGATAGACATCATAGAGATACATGCATACACATAGACATAGATAAATATATACACAAGCAATGAGAGCCCAAAGAACAGTCATTTATTATATGATATAACAATACAGCACAATTGTATACAACCTCTCACATGAAGCTATTTGAGCCTCAATGTGCTTGTCTATTTATACCTCTTTCAGGCAGTTGTAACTACTTAATTGCCTGAGTCGGTCGATTAACAGATACTCTGACCGACCTCTACTTCTAACTACGTCGGTCGACCAACTAGTTCTTAGTCGACCGTCGGGTCTAGTCAACATAGTCGACTAGCCCCTACAACAGACATCAATGGTGTCACAACTATTGGCAACGAAGAGCAAGGAAACAAAGGCTTGTCATGAAGGCCCTGAGAAAGAAAGTAAGCCAGAGACAGAATGTAAGAGTAAGCCAGAGATGGGAGAGTGCAGCTACAGCAAAACAAAGGTACCTTTTTGTGTAGAGGCCAAGGTGGACATCGAGCCTTATGCTGGGGAAGTGGATGTTATCAGGCTGAACCAATGACTACAACAAATGGAAGTGTACTTCAACGTGCATGAAGTAACTTTAAAACAAAAGATTGCTTTTGCTCGGTTGAAGCTTGAAGGCCATGCTTTGACATGGTGGGAGAGTGATGCAGTAAGCAGAGCATTAGGAAATGAACCACCAATGACTGATTGGGAAGTGTTCAAGAACATGATCAAATCTCAATTTTATCCAATAGGGTATGAGGAACACCAACAAATAGTATGGCATTACTTTAGATGGAGACAAGAACAATCAATGCAGGAGTTCACGACAAAGTTCAGGAAGAGAGCAATTCAAATGGGAGTCTCTCTCAAAAGCCAAGACATGTTAGTCAAGTAATTGGGGGCATTGTTGCCTCAT
>JASDQU010508483.1:20715-34416 GCA_032191745.1 Picea mariana | reverse complement strand
CATGATCAATGACAGTCGATTAAAACTACACAGGAACAATTAACCTACTAACTCTTAAAAGTTACAATGCAGTAAGAAAGTCATGTATATAGTGTACTATAGTAGATATTAGGAAAGAAAACTAATAAAAAGAAATAAAATGGGGAAAAAGAAGAAAAAATGAATACAAAAATAGAAAAAGAAGAAAAACACAAAAGAGGCAAAAGTTGACTAAACAACAGGAAATTGGGAAAAAATTCGTGCGCAACAATTACTGCGACAAGATAGAAAGACACCGCTCAGGAAAAATTGAACTCGACGCAAATGCACGGAAAAAGTGAAAAAAAATTACGACCGGGTCTATAAAGTGCGGAAATCACACGTTAGTTTGACACTTAGTGATTTTTTAGCACAAAGAAAGATACAAATGCATGCCCTATCTAGATCTGTGCAAAGAAGAAAATGAGTGTGCTAATTGGATAAAATATGACACCACCAAAGTTTGATGCTCTAGGGAAGTACGTACAGGTTACTCGACAGGGCCAAAGGTTAAAGGAAAGGATGAGGGAGCCCAAGAACATTGTCAAGCTTGAATATGTCACTCCTTCATACATAGAGTCAATCAACCCCACATGGGTTGAGGAGGAAACATCGATAATGGTGCAAGGGTTTAGTGGGACCCAAAATGGTATGCTTAACCCTAATTCTGAAACACCCACTAAAACCTAATGAAATGACGGGTCAAAAACAATGCTGCAACAAATAAGAGGTGTTTGTTGAGGACATCACAAACTAACCTGACTTTGAGAGGGAGGAAGATGATGCGGAAACAACATAGGCAGGACCATTTGTTATCAGGCAGAGAAAAAGGTGCAAGACACCACTAATATTAAAATTCCATACCTCTTAGACATAATGGTCACTATGGATGACATGCTCATAAAAGTACTAAATTGAGGTACTCAGTCCATGATCTACGCGATGCAACCAAATTCCCATATTTGGCCGAAGAAACCTACTTAGAAAACATAGGGGAAATTGGATCCCTAGGAAAACATATAATGAATCCTACGTAGTGGATAACGGGGATATAAAACTCTTGAATAATGAACCTCCTAGATATACCGTACTTTGGGCATGGGAAAAACGCTGGTCTCTGTTTCAAATAGTTATTATCCCGGGTACATGGCGACATCCTTTGGATGGATAAGTTGGTACAACTGGATGTGGTGCTGATTGTCAATATTAAAAGATTTCCTATAGCTGGCACACATCTAGAGGAGTAATTAGACAACAAGGCATGTGAGAAGGAAATCGTCGATCTGGTAAAATCACAATTTGGCACCAGCAAGGAAATAGGGGTATTGTGCTCAAATACATTAATGACAATGCAATAAGGTTCACCGACAAGCTTATGTATTGCAAGCTATTGAGAAAATGTGGGAAAGAAGAAGCTCCAGTAGGAGACATCGCAGTAGACGTGCAATGCGTGAAAGGAGTGATGTTTAGTTGGTCATCGTACCTTCTGAACCAATTTTTGGTTGATTGCAGAGATTCGTAGGATAATGGAACTGAGTTCCATTATTATTGTCTCATCATTCTTATAGCCTTGGTAGGGTGACAGGAGCCAAAGTTTTTCGCCTTCTTGGATAAGAAAGGAAAGTGCTATGAAACTAGATATGAGTCCCTCTGGCAGGCCAAGGAAAATAAAAATAAGCAGGAAAATAACACAGTATTTGTGATGTTGCTTGAAGAAATACAATGATGCACAAGCAATGTGTGGCACATTCCTTTTTGGTTGTGGAGCTTGATTATCTTCTTGATTCAAAGGTGTTTCTTTTCAGCTGTATTTATACCCCATGAATACTTTACACCCCAGAAGAATATACACTCTTCGATGCAGAGGAGTGTAGAGGTGGGTTACCCCATCAGCAGGGTCCGGGGGCGAAGCTCCCAAAGGAAAATTTTCCTTGTAAATGTATATTGTAATTTTATTGAAATATGGACCATTCATTATAAGGTCGCAGATCTGATGGTAGAAGTTATGTTAGGGTTTTTTTCCCTAGAAGGAAATCCTCTTTTATGAGGGAAATGTGTTGCAGCTATGGATCATGGAGAATATTGTATTATGAGATAGGAGACGATGAGAGAGAGAAGAGGAAGTTAAAATGGGTTTGTTGTAGATTGTGTCCCTTCATTTGATGGACAATAATAAAGGAAGGACCTGGAAATTTCTCTGGTGGACGTATTCCACATTGGGTGAACCACATATATCTATGTCTTTATTGTATTGTGTATCTTCTGTGTTTTATTTCTGCATTTGTTTTATTTTATTGCTTTGCGATCGTGTTTTTCTTAAATTCCTATGGAGGTAGTCCAAGAAAATGAAGGGATAAGCAGGTTCAAGGCATCCAGGAATAACACATGGATCCATGCTATAAGGGATCCAAAGAAGGCATGGATGGAGATGCAATATTGTGTCACAAAGGACTAAATTGACTAGAAAATCAGAGACTAGCCAACACAGTGGAAGATGTCAATAAAAAAACCAACAACAAAGCTAGCCACGACACAATCCACCAATTCGAAGGAAAATTTTGAAGCAGGTTACTCAAAAAAAAAAAACAACCCATTTGATAACACTAGAAAGGTTGCAATGTGGAATCAACTGTCGGGAAGAAGCACAGTGCCCAAAAGAAATAGGAGGACATCAACAATGACCATGAAATACAACTAACATGATTCTAGAAAGGGAGACACATCACAAGTTGATGAAGAAAGGGTACATGTTACAATGAGTGGGGCACATACCTCACAGATAAAAAGGAAGACAATGCAGGTAGAATAGACACACAAAAAGAGAAAGTATACCACGAAAGACCCATTCATCACCCTGACAGAGGATGATGTTAAATTCATCATGGAAAAGGTATAAGACAAGGGGAAAGAAGTGGTCTGTGTTGTAGAGGCACAAAGAGAAGATATCATGGACAAACTCATAGAAGTCCATGAAACTCTACAACAATTACAGAGTCAAGCAGTACAACAGGCCACAACGCAGTGACATGAAAAGACACAATGACCCCCTGTGCAAAAAGAAGGAGAGGAGACAATTCAATTGGTAGTGCAAGACAGGGACACATTCACAGTCACTCTCTAAGGGATCATAATGGATCAATATACTACGCAAAAACCCATGGGGGAAATTGAGCAATTTTAAGTAGTCATGGCATAGATACCCACCAATAAATTATACAAACTTTGGGCTAGTATAATGTAAAAAGTACAATCGATAGCCTGTGCAGATGTGACTAACTTGGAGGTGGGTAGGGGAGTCACTAAAATTTTAGAAATCACCTATGATCAACTGACCTCAAAGAAAGAGGAGGAGAAAGAACGTGTTGATAAGATAGAGCATGGGCCAACAATGGTATATGACGACATCCCAGACAACGCGCAAGCACTAGAGAGGAGTGCAAAAGAAAAGATAAAAAATATTTCACAGATGATCGAGGGATACCGGCAGGAAATCGAGGAGATAAAATAAAATATTAGTACTACGACTCCTCCTAAGGTTCGACGATAGAGAGAACAACAATCTGCACTCCAGATAGTGGAGATGGAAAAAGAAGTGAGGGAAGTCACAGAGCTGCTCGACAGAACTATGCATATTTGGACCGTTTTAGAAGAGGATGAAAAGCTCCAGTTGTTATAACCCTAAATTCCACCATACATGCTTACCTGGCATCAAGCCATCTCAGATCCGTTCTTTGCCAAAGCACTGCTAAACAACTCTTTAAAAAACCTCTTTTATAAGGGCCCACACGCCCTACTCTAATACTGCACGCGTGTACATGCTAGCTGACCTAAAACAACCCGCGTGGATCGAAAAAAGCATGAAAAAAGGAAAGTTACCGATAGAACACACTGCTCTGGGTGAGTTAACTAAAACTCCTAGCCATGCATGGCTGATGGTTCGTCCAAATACCGAGCCTCTTATAGCCTATAAAAGAAGGGCTAGGGGTCCCATTTGGAGGAGGAAAAATATAGCAAAGAAACTCTGCCCATTTGCATATTCCCATTGTCCCAACCCTTTAGCCTTCCTTATGCTAGAAGAGATACAAAGAAAAGACATTGGAGGACAGTTGAAGAGGAGCCTAGGATCAGGTTCACGGAGCGGTGGCCAGTCTTAATTTTTTGTAAGTTGACTCATTCAAAGTAATAAAGAAAATGCTTTTCCTATCCCAATTCGTGATTTATTCATAATTTGTTAAGTATATGTTTGAATCTCTAACCTGTTAGTATATAGGTAAGATGCATGTGTAGTTGTTGCTCGTCTTGTATGCAGGTCAGCGTTGGAAAGGAGAACTACGAATAAGTGATCGAGTGCGACAAGGGATCGACATCAAATGCCTAGAACAAGGTAAGTTGATCTAGCCATGTTTTACTGAAAAGAAATAGGATTTAAGTCTAGGGACGAAGGTAGAAAGTATATTTTCTCTCGGTCATATCTGCATGCAAAATCTAACCTGATTTGCTAGTCCGTAAGGAGATTTCCCTCACAACAGAATTGGCGACCATACTGGGGAAGTCTCTAGGGTTCTTGGAATTTTATTTTGTGGGTATTTTTTAAAAAAAGACTGGTTTTTCTTGCTGGTTTTTTTTTTTTTTAGTTTCTGTAAAGTCTGAGCTAGAAGAGAGTCTGGTTTTCCATACCAGCTTTCTCTAATTTTCTTGACTGTGTTTTTTTGGGACCCACAGAGGTACACGTGGCTTTCATAAGGTCTGCACGTGTGTACCTGTGCCCTACTCTCTTGTAGCCCACATGTGAATGCTAGCTAAAGAAGTAGCAGTAGCATGTAGAGCCCAGAGAATTTTTGAGGCAGTCATCCCCTTTCCTGTCAGAATCAGACATTCAGGGGTTTTCTGGAATTCTGTCTGAGTCTTGGTTGTTTACAGTCTTACCTGAGATTGTTTTTCTTTAGGATTTTTTTTGTCCTTTCTTGGTTTGCTTTTTCTGTTGAAAAGAGTGTCCAAGCCTTCAAGAGATCCTGGTTATCAATATCAATGGTCTCTTCCTGGTTTGGGTTGTCTGTTTTTATTTTTTCTTAGAGTTTAGAAATACAACGTCCTCTACAAGGTCTGCCCATGTGTACATGCCCTCTGTCTCTATACAACCCACGTTCACACGCTTGCTTTTGGATTATCAATAGCATGCTTGCATAGGATAGTTTTTGTGGAGGGTAAGGCAATCATCCTTTCCCTTGATGAGAATTATACCTCTCAGGTATTTGAATCTCTGTCTTAGCAGTCAATAGCCTAGGATTAATCTTACCCTTAGCTTACTTTTTCTCATTTAAAAGTTGTCATATTTTTTTTTTTTTTAGGGTTTTTTAAACAAGTGTGAGTCATTTTTTAAAGTTTCTAGTTTGTGATTATTTGCGATCTGTGATTAGGCCAGAATTGTTTTTCTTGGTTTTTGCTTGTTGGTATTTTTCCTTTTTGCTTTATCAAGCATTTAAATAAATAAAAAAAAATCTCTTTTCATTTTCTGGTTTGGTGGAAGAGTGTGTTTCTGCATTATTAGCCAGGGAAAATTCATTTATTTCATAAGTTTTTGTAGTTTAATTAGATCATAAGTAGCTTGTAGTCAAGTAAAATTTCTTTTGAGATTGCTGTCCAAAATCTTAGAAAATTTAAAAAATATATATTTTGAAAAGTTGTTGAAATTTTGCATTAAGTAAAAGTTTTTGTTTCCAACTTTTTTATTCATTTTTGCTTTCTTCTGTTACACATCATCAGTTTCACTTTCATACCCCTTGAAATAAGACAAATCCATAAAATTAATGCTAAATATAAAATTTATTAGACTTTTATGTTTGTAGGGTTAACCAACTAGTTCAGGATTAGGGCCTTGGATTAGGTTGGATTGGAAACTCTTCAAGGCCATTTAAAATCAAACATTGGAGTTTGAGTTAGGGAGTGTCTAAGTCCAGTATCATGGAAGTTATATGAGACCCCCCTCTAACATAGGGGATAAACATGAGGTTGCATGTGGAAAGGTAGCAAAGATAACCCCTCCAAAGCTGGACCAATCGTAGTGGAAAACACATATAGAGGGCTTGTTTTGGGATTCCGTCGATTGCATTTTCCACGGGGCTTCGTGGGTCTCGAATCCATTTGAGGTCCTCAATTGTCTTCCAGACCACTTTATTTTGATACCCTTGACAGGTTTTGGGCTCAATACCCTGCTCATTGTGGTCTACCCTACTTTCGACTGTACCCGCTTGGTGACTGTTCGCATGCTGGCAACCTAGTTGCCTATCTTTTTTAGGGACATACACAGGTGACTGCGGGGGTATACCGTGGTACCTAGGACAGACATCGGGCCATTCTTTGCAAAGTATACCTAGAGGGTGCTTCTTTTTTTTATTTTCACTTGCACCGGTAAGTTTCTCTAGTGTTGGTTGTTGTAACTGTTCTTCCAATTAATTTAGTGTTTTCCTGTCTTATCTTCTAGGGACTTTTTTTAGTGTGTGTTACTTTTGAATGTTTAGACTACCCTAGAGTGTCTTTGATATTATCACATAGTGGAGGATCATAAGCTTCGCCGGTCACGAAGGCTTCTTGGCCTACCACCGGTTACATTGGAGCCACCCCCGCCCCCAGTAAGGCAAAAGCTAGACCAACAAGGGTCTTTTGAAGCAACCGGGTCACAAGAAATTGTGCCCGACCAACTTCCGGAGGAATCGACTATTTTGGAACTTGAAACAAATTCTCTTGGCCCAGTTGAAATCCCAACCACTGAGTTCTTAACACCTTTCATTGTACCAATTCAATTTTATGAGTGCTAGACAATGTTGCACACAACAATGGAAAAAAATGTTGTTACTCCTTCAGGGAATTCTTCAATTCCTACTACGGTTGTCACCACAGGAGAGTTCACACCTCCTAACCCACCATCACCGATCTGAGCCACCATGGTCTCGACCGCTTATACATCTTACAGTGGTTCGATCCCATCTTTTGTGGCAGCCACAACCCCTTTGACACCAAGTGAAACAGGCCCTCCGTTCTCATATGGGATGCCTAGTTCGGGTACAAGTCCTATACTTTCCTACTCCACTTTACAGACTTTAGGTATGGGGGCAGGGAGCTCTAGCTCTCCTTTGCAAGGTCACATAGGGGGCATTCCTGCTCCTTTTAACGCTTTCCTTTACGGAGGAGGTCATATCCCTCCTTCGTCCCCTTCACTCAGTGGCTCGCATCAACAATCCACCGGGAAACCTACATACCATAGTTTATTTGGAGTGGGGATTCAAGGACCACCTTTGCACAGTATGCTAGTAGGTTCGACACCATTTTCTTTGGCTGGAATGTTTGGTAACAATGCCTTCTCGTTATCAGATTTCCCGAATGGGGGCAATCCTAGTTTTGGACAATCTATTCATGTGTAGGGTACTATTCCTGCACAGGGGGCAAACCTAGAAACTTCTTTCGCATCAGGGCCTTGGAATTCTTGGCAGGGATCCATTCCCTTGTTCGGAATGCCGATCTGGGGTAATTCTTTCCACAATCAATGGAACCCTGGACAAACTACTATGCCTATCCCCATGAGACTGACATGGGGCAACCCTTCCCAGAGTCCTTCGAATATAACGCATGATAAACCATCTATGTCCTATTTGGGAAATCAGCCGATGATGTCTCAACATATGCAAAATCCATATGTTGGCCATGGACATGGTTTCTACCAGAATCTGGGCCAGCAACCAAACTTTTCATGGAAACCTGGTGCTAGTCAAACTCCAGGCCCCTTTTTCTCAGGTTATCACCAACAACCCAAACTACCCTTCCTGGTGACTTTGCACTTGCCAGATTTGACAAGGTTGTTGAATGACCCTATTTTTCATGATTCATGTTGGCCTCCTATGCCGAAAAAGTTTCCTTCAGACATTCCAAAGTTTGAAGCCAAGCCTAATGAAGATCCAAGAGATCAGGTGACTACCTTCCATCTTTGGTGCTCATATAACTCATTGAAATATGACTCCATACAGTTGCGATTGTTTCAATGTACTCTCATTGGGAGTGCCACAAAATGGTACATCAAGATGGATCGCTCAAGATACTCTTCCTTTAGTGAGCTGGCAATGGATTTCTTAAACCATTTCTAGTTACCTGTGAGATACAATGCTGGCACAGAAATGTTGGCCAATTTCGAACAGACGACAATGGACCATATCTCTGATCACATCCAAGAATGGAGATGCCAGAAAAGTCTAATAAAGGTGCCAGTCCCACCAACATTCCTGCTTGAGTGGTTCTTTAAGTCTTTGGTCCCGTAGTTATCAAAAGATGTCGCAATGTTGGGAGTATTCTCCGAAGAAGACGCCATCATGAGGGCTCAACAATTTGAGCTCATATATTCTCAGTCTGGTTTATTATACAACATCTTTCCAGATGCACCACACTCAATCCTTGATAAAACTAGACAGAGAGCTGGACGACATGCCAATGGTATTGTTGGTTCAACACAAACAAAGCCCGCTAAGCAACTGATGAAGTAGTTGCAACAATTATCTATACAACACACAACGGCCAGCCAAACCAATACTTTTGCTGCTCCCCCTACCAAAATGTCGAAGGTACCCAAAGGCCACCCAACAGCCTGAAGGAAAGAAAAAACAAAGGAAGAAGGGTAAGGGGATAAAAAACCTATCGATAATGATGGTGGGGACAACACTGAAAAATGGAAGGTGAGGTATCCATGCAACTTGTGCGCGGAAGACCACCTGACCCATCTATGTCCTTGGCTTGCAGAAGCCCAAAAGTTTGTGACGTAGCAACAACCTGCTGTGTTAACCAATCCATTTCAACATGGAAAAATCTAACCCAAGCCTCTGTAAGCACAGAAGGGGGCAACCAAGAACCCTGTCCACCTGCAAACAACCCTGCATCCGTGAACGTATATATGGTTAGGGGTGATGCTTTTATATCGACTAGAGCGCATGACTATATTAAACTGAGCATTTCTGAGAAGGGTAAAGAAGCTGACCTCCCATCTCTTTCTCTACAGATTGAGAAGACGTTGGGTGAAACAATGACACACATTCCCAAAGGTGCATTCAAAAAAGCTTCTCATAACCCAAATGCAAGGGCCACCCAGAACTACTCTGTGGTGGAAAATTTATCACAAAACCCTTGTGTGATGTCCACTTTGGAGGTCCTCCAAAGCTTCCCTTCCTAGAGGAAATCCTTGTTAACCGCTTTAGGATCTACCGAGACTTGTAATATAGGTACAATTATGTTAGATACAATCGACTTAAAACCTCATCTGCCTTACCACATAGCGTTTCAAATAGTAGTGGCTTATCCCACGAAATTTTTTACTCGGAATATCTTCCGCACAGTGGTTGATGAGGGTGCCTCGACATGCGTTATGTTGTTGGCATGTTGGAAGGCCGTTGTCCATCCCATTTTGTCTCCGTCACCTACTCTCCTCACTGTTTTTGACGGTCGTTTGTTCCGACCACATGGTATCATTCGTTCTTTCCCTGTGCAGTTAGGAGGGAAGACCATGTGTGTCGAGGTAGAGGTAGTCGATGCTCCCCTCGACTACAACCTCTTGTTAGGAAGGAGTTGGACTTATGCCATGCAATCTGTGGTTGCTACAGTTTTCTGGGTCTTTTTGTTTCCACACGAAGGACGGATAGTGACCATCGATCAATTTTCCTTCTCTAGACCTGACCCTGCTGTGGGGGCATCCACGGTCCTGATGATTGATAATCCTCAACCAGGCATCGTCAACGTAGGGGCTAGTTTGTTCCCATCTTTGATGGGTACCTTCGATTAACTGCCCCCTCAAGGTGATATCAAGTTTATATCCAATCACCATAAGGTTGGGATTTTTCAAGTTTCGTCATTTCGCATGACTTACTTCGACGATACATGGACACTTCCTTCTCCATCATCCATGATGGATGGGACAAGGCATCTAGGCATGTCCATGCCCTTTTCTGCAGTTGAAGTAGCGTACTCTTTAGTCTAGCAAACTTCAACCCACATTGATCCAGCTCCTGCACAAGAGTTAGATCCTCTTCTAGAGCCTATTTGGGCTCAAGGTTCTCTCGCTCACACCGATTCATTAGACTTAGTATTTTCCTCTGATGAAGCAATAATTGAAGCAATGACTAGTCTGGATAAACCTTGGGAAGATCTTCATCATAGATCATACTTCCTCCCAGAGTTAAGCCAAAATGAAGCAGGAGAATTCACAGTGACTATGACGCGAGATTGGTCTTGTCCTATTAACCCCTTAGCTACACATGAGGTTTATGCTAAGGGTAATATGGAAACTATCACTGAAACCTTACCAATCAATATCTCCTGAAACCCAGGCGTCATGGAGAATGTCTTCGTCGGAGTGGATTGCTCCCCCGAAGAGATTCAAATATACACAGATCTTTTCAAAGAATTCCATGACATTTTTGCCTGGTCTTATGAGGAGATGCCAGGTATTGATCCAAAAATAGTTGAACATGAAATCACAATGTATCTTGATGCCAAGCCTATTTAGCAGAAGCTTCGTCCTATTAATCCTAAGAAAGCAGCAACCATTAAGGTTGAGGTTGAGAAATTGCTAAATGTCGGGTTTATCTATCTAATCCATTTGACCCAATGGGTGTCAAACCCCATGCTGATCAATAAAAAACAAGGCACAATTCATTTATGTACCGACTTCTATGATTTGAGCAAGGCCCCTGTCCCAAAGATAATTTTCCCACACTATTCATCGACCAGATCATTGATGAATGTGCAGGTTGTGAAGCCTTTTATTTCATGGACAGTTTTTCAGGATATAATCAAATACAAATCAAACCCGAATACCAACACAAAATGACATTCATCTGTCCATGGGGTATATTCGCGTATCGTAAAATGCCTTTTGGTCTCAAAAATGGTGGAGCCACCTTTCAGCAGGTCATGTCTTTTGATTTTCATGACCTCAAGCATATAGTCAAGGCTTAGATGATTTAGCATCTCGATCTCACAAGAGAACGAATCATCCCACACACTTTCAGATTCACCTGAATCCAAACAAGTACAGCTTCTGCGTAACGTCAGGATGATTGTTAGGTTTCATAGTGTCAACAACAGGGATCATGGTCGATCCTCTCAAGGTTGAGGCAATAATTCAGTTGCCCCCCCCACTCACAATCCTTCAACTTCAGAGTCTACAAGGCAAAGAGAACTTTTTACGACGCTTCATCACCAACTATGCCGAGATCACCAAGGGCTTTATGTGCTTACTGAAGAAAGACATTCCTTTTTACTGGGACGATGCTGCTCAACGCTCTTTCGATGCATTAAAAAATGCCCTTACAACTACCCCTTTTCTCCGGCCATCTAACTATAACAAAGATTTCTTATTATATCTGGATGCAACAGAGTCAACTATTGGCATGGTTTTAGTTCAGGAAGATGACTTGTTCTCAGAATACATGATCTATTACCTGAGATGAGGCCTCCTAGGACCGGAACTCAATTATTCTCACATTGAAAAACTTGCGTTGGCAACAGTTCATGCTGTTCAATGGTTCCGTCATTATGTTCTGTTTCACAAGACCACAATCATTGCTATTGTGAATCCATTCCAGTACATGTTGACACGACGGGTAATAGGCCAAAAAATCAGTAGATGGATAGTCATCCTCCAGGAGTTTGACTTAGACTTCCTTTCAACAAAGTCCAAAAACTCACTAGTCTTCGCAGAACTTATTTCAGAACTTCTGGTTGAGTTAGGTGACGTTGTGCCTAAAGAATCGCCTATATGGAGAGATATGTTTTTGATCACATATTCGGATCCATGGTATGGAGATATACTTATCTATATCCATACTTTGAAGTTCCCCACCACTGCTTCTCATGATGAGAGTTGACGTATATGCCATCAGGCTAAGAATTATGTCATAATTGATGATACATTGTATCAGAGAGGCATATACTGCATCCTACACCGATGTCTCACTCATGAGGAAGCAATTATCATGCTTAACGATTGCCATACCGAAGCTTGTGGTGGTCATTTATCTGGGTTGGCAACAACCCAAAAGATTCTACGAGCAGGTTACTTCTGGCCTGCACTTATCAAAGATTGTATCGAATCGGTCAAGAAGTGCCATCCATGCCAAATCTTCTCTCGGAAGATGAGGGCACATCTCGCTCGCATGTTTCCTGTCATCACAGTTGGTCCCTTCACCAAGTGGGGGATTGATTACACTACTTGCAACCCTCATTCAGTAAGGGGGCACTGCTATATCATCATATTTGTAGACTACTTCACAAAGTGGGTCGAAGCTATGCCAATGTTTAAAGATGATGGAGAGACTATAGCTCTCTTTTTATTCCATCAGATAATAGCAAGGTTCGGTGTCCTGAGGGATATTGTCACGGACCATGGCAGTCACTTTCAGAACCAAATGATGACCAAGTTAACATCAAATCTTGGGTTACAGCAAGAACATTCATCACCCTACTACCCCCAAGTAAATGGGCAGGTGGAAGCTGTAAACAAAACTCTTAAGACCATTCTACAACGAACTATCAACTCAACCAAGTCAAATTGGCATTTGATGTTATACTCGACATTATGGGCTTACCGAACATCTGTTAAGACTGCAACCGATTTCTCACCTTTTCAACTCGTTTACGGGCCGGAGGCAGTCTTTCCCATCGAATGTCAAATCCCATCTCTAAAGTTGGCAATACAATTATTGCCAGACACTTCTCCACTTGAAGAACGTTTAGTATACCTTGAGTAGCTCAATGAGAAGTGTCATGATGCAACCCTGGCCAATGAGGCTCACAAGCATAAGGTCAAGTGTCAGTATGATAGGTCCGTTCATCCTCGGGTTTTCTTTGAAGGCAACCTTGTTCTAGTATATGACCAAGATAAGGACCCCCTGGGGGTAGGAAAATTCAAACCCATGTGGTTCAGACCTTTCATCCTAAAAGAGGTTTTAGGAAAGGGCGCTTATCGTCTGGTTATTTTTGAAGGAAATGCTTTGGTGGAGCCTAGAAACAGGCTCTACCTCAAGAAGTATTACTCATAGGTAGGTCACTGTGGGTAATTTTTTGTAACATATGTATAGTCTTTGTACTATCACTTTTTTATTTTCTTTTAGTATTATGGACGTGTCGTTGATACTATCTTTTGTCACTGTGGCAGATGTCAAGTGATTCGGAGGTGTTCGTTGGGTATGCAGATGGTGCTATATGGCACACTCGGAGGCTTGCCTCCACAGCTTGGGTAATCTTTACACCTCAAGGCCATTTATTATCTTCCAGAGGGATATGCTTAGGTGACACCACAAATAATGTTGCTGAGTATAGCACAGTTATTGAGTTGCTCTGTGATGCTTTGTCATTGGGTATCTCTCATCTTCGGGTCTATCTCGACACTCAAATGGTTGTGTCTCAGTGAAACAGAGTGTACCGGGTTCATGATCCAACTTTACACCGACGATTCTTTAGGGTATGTCTCTTAGAATGAAACTTTGATTATATTGCATATTTTCATGTTTCTAGGAGATTAAACCAAGTTACAGATACTCTAGCTAATCAAATTTTAGATTGGCATCTTGCACACATATGAAAGAACATTAACATAAGCATGTAAATACGTTTTTGCACACATGATCCATAAGACACAAAAGACCAAAA
>JASDQU010508483.1:0-10801 GCA_032191745.1 Picea mariana | reverse complement strand
AAATTTTGCATTAAGTAAAAGTTTTTGTTTCCAACTTTTTTATTCATTTTTACTTTAGTTTGTTACACATCATCAGTTTCACTTTCATACCCCTTGACATAAGACAGATCCATAAAATTAACGCTAAATCTAAAATTTATTAGACTTTTATGTTTGTAGGGTTAACCAACTAGTTCAGGATTAGGGCCTTGGATTAGGTTGGATTGGAAACTCTTCAAGGCCATTTAAAATCAAACATTGGAGTCTGAGTTAGGGAGTGTCTAAGTCCAGTATCATGGAAGTTATATGGGACCCCCCTCTAACATAGGGGATAAACATGAGGTCAGGTGAAGAAAGGTAGTGAAGATAACCCCTCCAAAGCTGGACCAATCGTAGTGGAAAACACATATAGAGGGCTTGTTTTGGGATTCCGTCGATTGCATTTTCCATGGGACTTCGTGGGTCTCGAATCCATTTGAGGTCCTCAGTTTTCTTCCGGACCACTTTATTTCGATACCCTTGACAGGTTTTGGGCTCAATACCCTGCTCATTGTGGTCTACCCGACTTTCGACTGTACCCGCTTGGTGACTGTTCGCATGCTGGCAACCTAGTTGCCTATCTTTTTTAGGGACATACACAGGTGACTGCGGGGGTATACCGCGGTACCTAGGACAGACATCGGGCCACGCTTTGCAGAGTATACCTGGAGGGTGCTTCTGTGTTTTATTTTCACTTGCACTGGTAAGTTTCTTTAGTGTTGGTTGTTGTAACTGTTCTTCCAATTAATTTAGTGTTTTCCTGTCTTATCTTCTAGGGACTTTTTTTAGTGTGTGTTACTTTTGAACATTTAGACTACCCTAGAGTGTCTTTGATATTCTCACATAGTGGAGGATCATGAGCTCCGCCGGTCATGAAGGCTTCTTGGCCTGCCACCGTTTACATTGGAGCCACCCCCGCCCCCAGTAAGGTGAAAGATAGACCAACAAGGGTCTTTTGAAGCGATCGGGCCACAAGAAATTGTGCCCGACCAAGTTTCGGAGGAATCAACTATTTTGGACCTTGAAATAAATGCTCTTGGCCGAGTTGAAATCCCAACTATTGAGTTATTGACACCTTTCATTGTACCAATTCAATTTTACGAGTGCCAGACAATGTTGCGCACAACAATGGAAAAAAATGTTGTTACTCCTTCAGGGAATTCTTCAATTCCTANGGGGGCAGGGAGCTCTAGCTCTCCTTTGCAAGGTCACATAGGGGGAATTCCTGCTCCTTTTAACGCTTTCCTTTATGGACGAGGTCATATCCCTCCTTCGTCCCCTTCACTCGGTGGCTCGCATCAACAATCCACCGGACAACCTACATACCATAGTTTATTTGGAGTGGGGAGTCAAGGACCACCTTTGCATAGTATGCTAGTAGGTTCGACACCATTTTATTTGGCTGGAATGTTTGGTAACAATGCCTTCTCGTTATCCACTTTCCCGAATGGGGGAAATCCTAGTTTTGGACAATCTATTCATGTGTAGGGTACTATTCCTGCACAGGGGGAAAACCTAGAAACTTCTTCCACATCAGGGCCTTGGAATTTTTGGCAGGGATCCATTCCCTTGTTTGGAATGCCGATCTGGGGTAATTCTTTCCACAATAAATGGAACCCTGGACAAACTACTATGCCTATCCCCATGAGACTGACATGGGGCAACCCTTCCCAGAGTCCTTCGAATATAACGCATGATAAACCATCTATGTCCTATTTGGGAAATCAGCCGATGATGTCTCAACATATGCAAAATCCATATGCTGTCCTTGGCCATGGTTTCTACCAGAATCTGGGCCAGCAACCAAACTTTTCGTGGCAACCTGGTGCTATTCAAACTCTAGGCCCCTTTTTCTCAGGTTATCACCAACAACCCAAACTACCCTTCTTGGTGACTTTGCACTTGCCAGATTTGACAAGGTTGTTGAATGGCCCTATTTTTCATGATCCACGTTGGCCTCCTATGCCGACAAAGTTGCCTTCAGGCATTCCAAAGTTTGAAGCCAAGCCTAATGAAGATCCAAGAGATTAGGTGACTACCTTCCATCTTTGGTGCTCATATAACTCATTGAAATATGACTCCATACAGTTGCGATTGTTTCAATGTACTCTCATTGGGAGTGCCACAAAATGGTACATCRAGMTSGATCGCTCAAGATACTCTTCCTTTAGTGAGCTGGCAATGGATTTCTTAAACCATTTCTAGTTACCTGTGAGATACAATGCTGGCACAGAAATGTTGGCCAATTTCGAACAGACAACAATGGACCATATCTCTGATCACATCTAAGAATGGAGATGCCAAAAGAGTCTAATAAAGGTGCCAGTCCCACCAACATTCCTGCTTGAGTGGTTCCTTAAGTCTTTGGTCCCGCAGTTATCAAAAGACGTCGCAATGTCGGGAGTATTCTCCGAAGAAGACGCCATCATGAGGGCTCAACAATTTGAGCTCATATATTTTCAGTCTGGTTTATTATACAACATCTTTCCAGATGCACCACACTCAATCCTTGATAAAACTAGACAGAGCTGGACGACATGCCAATGGTATTGTTGGTTCAACACAAACAAAGCCCGCTAAGCAACTGACAAAGCAGTTGCAACAATTATCTATACAACACACAATGGCCAACCAAACCACTACTTTTGCTGCTCCCCCTACCAAAATGTCGGAGGTACCCAAAGGCCACCCAACAACCTGAAGGAAAGAAAAAACAAAGGAAGAAGGGTAAGGGGATAAAAAACCTACCGATAATGATGGTGGGGACAACACTGAAAAATGGAAGGTGAGGTATCCATGCAACTTGTGCGTGGAAGACCACCTGACCCATCTATGCCCTTGGCTTGCAGAAGCCCAAAAGTTTGTGACGTAGCAACAACCTGTTGTGTTAACCAATCCATTTCAACATGGAAAAAATCTAACCCAAGCCTCTGCAAGCACAAAAGGGGGCAGCCAAGAACCCTGTCCACCTGCAAACAAACCTGCATCTGTGAACGTATATATGGTTAGGGGTGATGCTTTTATATCGACTAGAGCGCATGACTATAGTAAACTGAGCACTTCTGAGAAGGGTAAAGAAGCTGACCTCCCATCTCTTTCTCTACAGATTGAGAAGATGTTGGGTGAAACAATGACACACATTCCCAAAGGTGAATTCAAAAAAGATTCTCATAACCCAAATGCAAGGGCCACCCAGAACTACTCTGTGGTGGAAGATTTATCACAAACCCCTTGTGTGATGTCCACTTTGGAGGTCCTCCAAAGCTGCCCTTCCCAGAGGAAAGCCTTGTTAACCGCTTTAGGATCTACCGAGACTTGTAATACATGTACAATTATGTTAGATACAACCGACTTAAAACCTCATCTGCCTTACCACGTAGCGTTTCAAATAGTAGTGGCTTATCCCACGAATTTTTTTTCTCAGAATATCTTACGCACAGTGGTTGATGAGGGTGCCTTGACATGCGTTATGTTGTTGGCATGTTGGAAGGCTGTTGGCCAGCCCATTTTGTCTCTGTCACCTACTCTCCTGACTGTTTTCGACGGTCGTTCGTTCCGACAACAAGGTATCATTCCTTCTTTCCCTGTGCAGTTAGGAGGGAAGACCATGTGTGTCGAGGTATAGGTAGTCGATGCTCCCCTCGACTACCACCTCTTGTTAGGAAGGAGTTGGACTTATGCCATGCAAGCTGTGGTTGCTACAGTTTTCTGGGTCTTTTTGTTTCCACACGAAGGCTGGATAGTGACCATCGATCAATTTTCCTTCTCTAGACCTGACCCTGCTGTGGGGGCATGCACGGTCCCGATGATTGATAATCCTCAACCAGGCATCGTCAATGTAGGGGCTAGTTTGTGCCCATCTTTGATGGGTACCTTCGATTAACCGCCCCCTCAAGGCGATATCAAGTTTATATCCAATCACCATAAGGTTGGGATTTTTCAAGTTTCGTCATTTCGCATGACTTACTTCGACGATTCGTGGACACTTCCTTCCCCATCAGCCATGATGGATGGGACAGGGCATCCAGGCATGTCCATGCCCTTGTCTGCAGCTGAAGTAGCATACTCTTTAGTCTAGAAAACTTCAACCCACATTGATCCAGCTCCTGCACAAGAGTTATATCCTCTTCTAGAGCCTATTTGAGCTCAAGGTTCTCTCGCTCACACCGATTCATTAGACTTAGTATTGCCCTCAGATGAAGCAATAATTGAAGCAATGACTAGTCTGGATAAACCTTGGGAAGATCTTCATCATAGATCATACTTCCTCCTAGAGTTAAGCCAAATTGAAGCAGGAGAATTCACAGTGACTATGACGGGAGATTGGTCTTGTCCTATTAACCCCTTAGCTACACATGAGGTTTATGCTAAGGGTAATATGGAAACTATTGCTGAAACCTTACCAATCAATATCTCTTGAAACCCAGGCGTCGTGGAGAATGTCTTCGTCGGAGTGGATTTCTCCCTCGAAGAGATTCAAATATACACAGATCTTTTCAAAGAATTCCACGACATTTTTACCTGGTATTATGAAGAGATGCCAGGTATTGATCCAAAAATAGTTGAACATGAAATCACAACGTATCCTGATGCCAAGCCTATTTAGTAGAAGCTTCGTCCTATTAATCCTAAGAAAGCAGCAGCCATTAAGGTTGAGGTTGAGAAATTGCTAAACGTCGGGTTTATCTATCCAATCCATTTGACCCAATGGGTGTCAAACCCTGTGCCGGTCAATAAAAAACAAGGCACAATTCATGTATGTACCGACTTCTGTGATTTGAACAAGGCCCCTGTCCCAAAGATAATTTTCCCACACTATTCATCGACCAGATCATTGATGAATGTGCAGGTTGTGAATCCTTTTCTTTCATGGACAGTTTTTCAGGATATAATCAAATACAAATCAAACCCGAATACCAACACAAAATGACATTCATCTGTCCATGGGGTATATTCGCGTATCGTAAAATGCCTTTTGGTCTAAAAAATGGTGGAGCCACCTTTTAGCAGGTCATGTCTTTTGATTTTCACGACCTCAAGCATATAGTCAAGGATTAGATGATTTAACATATCGATCTCACAAGAGAACGGATCATCCCACACACCTTCGACTTATCTTCGAACGTTGTTGCTACTTTCAGATTTGCCTGAATCCAAACAAGTACAGCTTCTTTGTAATGTCAGGATGATTGTTAGGTTTCATAGTGTCAACAACAGGGATCATGGTCGATCCTCTCAAGGTTGAGGAAATAATTCAGTTTCCCCCCCACGCACAATCCTTCAACTTCAGAGTCTACAAGGCAAGGAGAACTTTTTACGACGCTTCATCACCAATTATGCCGAGATCACCAAGGGCTTTATGCGCTTACTGAAGAAATACATTCCTTTTTACTGGGACGATGCTGCTCAACGCTCTTTCAATGCATTAAAAAATGCCCTTACAACTACCCCTCTGCTCCGGCCATCTAACTATAACAAAGATTTCTTATTATATCTGGCTGCAGCAGAGTCAACTATTGGCATGGTTTTAGTTCAGGAAGATGAATTTTTCTCAGGATACGTGATCTATTACCTGAGCTGAGGCCTCCTAGGACCGGAACTCAATTATTCTCACATTGAAAAACTTGCGTTGGAAACAGTTCATGCTGTTCAAAGGTTCCGTCATTATGTTCTGTTTCACAAGACCACCGTCATTGCTATTGTGAATCCATTCCAGTACATGTTGACACGACGGGTAATAGGCCAAAAAATCAGTAGATGGATAGTCATCCTCCAGGAGTTTGACTTAGACTTCCTTTCAACAAAGTCCAAAAACTCACTAGTCTTCGCAGAACTTATTTCAGTTGTTCTGGTTGAGTCAGGTGACGTTGTGCCTAAAGAATCACCTATCTGGGGAGATATGTTTTTGATCACATCTTCGGATCCATGGTATGGAGATATACTTATCTATCTCCATACTTTGAAGTGCCCCACCACTACTTCTCGTGATGAGAGTTGACGTATACGCCATCAGGCTAAGAATTATGTCATAATTGATGATACAATGTATCAGAGAGGCGTATACTGCATCCTACACCGATGTCTCACTCATGAAGAAGCAGTTATCATGCTTAACAATTTCCATAGTGAAGCTTGTGGCGGTCATTTGTCTAGGTTGGAAACAACCCAAAATATTCTACGAGCAGGTTACTTCTGGCCGACACTTATAAAAGATTGTATCGAATCGGTCAAGAAGTGCCATCCATGCCAAATCTTCTCTCGGAAGATGAGGGCACATCCCGCTCCCATGTTTCCTGTCATCACAGTTGGTCCCTTCACCAAGTGGGGGATTGATTACACTACTTGCAACCCTCATTCATCAAGGGGGCACTGCTATATCATCATAGTTGTAGACTACTTCACAAAGTGGGTCGAAGCTATGCCAATGTTTAAAGATGATGGAGAGACTGTAGCTCTCTTTTTATTCCATCAGATAATAGCAAGGTTCGGTGTCCCGAGGGAGATTGTCATGAACCATGGCAGTCACTTTCAGAACCAAGTAATGACCGAGTTAACATCAAAGCTTGGGTTATAGAAAGAACATTGATCACCCTAGTACCCCCAAGCAAATGGGCAGGTGGAAGCTGTAAACAAAACTCTTAAGACCATTCTACAACAAACTATCAACTCAGCCAAGTCAAATTGGCATTTGATGTTATACTCGACATTATGGGCTTACCGAACATCTGTTAAGACTACAACCGATTTCTCACCTTTTCAACTCATTTACAGGCTGGAGGCAGTCTTTCCCATCGAATGTCAAATCCCATCTCTAAAGTTGGCAGTACAATTATTGCCAGACACTTCTCCACTTGAAGAACGTTTAGTATACCTTGAGTAGCTCAATGAGAAGTGTCATGATGCAGCCCTGGCCAACGAGGCTCACAAGCATAAGGTCAAGTGTCAGTATGATAGGTCCGTTCATCCTTGGGTTTTCTTTGAAGGCAACCTTGTCCTGTTATATGACCAAGATAAGGACCCCCTGGGGGTAGAAAAATTCAAACCCATGTGGTTTGGACCTTTCATCCTAAAAGAGGTTTTAAAAAAGGGCACTTATAATCTGGTTGAATTTGAAGGGAATGCTTTGGCGGAGCCTAGAAACAGGCTCTACCTCAAGAAGTATTACTCATAGGTAGGTCACTGTGGGTAATTTTTTGTAACATATGTATAGTCTTTGTACTATTACTTTTTTATTTTCTTTTAGTGTTATGGATGTGTCGTTGATACTATCTTTTGTCACTGTGGCAGATGTCAAGTGATTCCGAGGTGTTCGTTGGGTATGCAGATGGTGCTAGTTGGCACACTCAGAGGCTTACCTCCACAACTTGGGTAATATTTACACTTCAAGGCCATTTATTATCTTCCAGAGAGATATGCTTAGGTGACACCACAAATAATGTTGTTGAGTATAGCACAGTTATTGAGTTGCTTCGTGATGCTTTGTCATTGGGTATCTCTCATCTTCAGGTCTATCTCGACACTCAAATGGTTGTGTCTCAGTTAAACAGAGTGTACCAGGTTCATGATCCAACTTTACACCGATGATTCCTTAGGGTATGTCTCTTAGAATGAAACTTTGATTATATTACATATTTTCATGTTCCTAGGAGATTAAACCAAGTTACAGATACTCTAGCTAATCAAATTTTAGATTGGCATTTTGCAAACATATGAAAGAACATTAACATAAGCATGTAAATACGTTTTTGCACACATGATCCATAAGACACAAAAGACCAAAAAACCATATATAATATCATAAAGTAACCCGAGTACATAGATGGACGCAAGCGCTTCAAAAATAGGACCAATAACGAGTCACGGGGCTTATGCCCTCAAAAAATATATACAAGTAGTGCTTGTGGCACGTCAATTTGTCTAGCTAAAGTCAAGGCATGTGAGCCCTGTTATACTGATCCACAACATTGGCTAAACGCCGAAACAACCGGACCCACATCTGTGGTGCCCCCACTACATGAGGCTGTATAGATGGTAGTAGGTCCTCAATCTCTACCATTGGGACCGTGCAAGTGAGCGCAGTAAAGTTACGCTCAACCTGTCTCATAATCTCTCATCCTCCCCAACTCTCTCAGCCTCCCTGGTTGGAAGGTCTCCTGCTACTGCTGGTCCCCCTACGACCCCTGGCCAAGGATGACGCCTGTTCCTCACATAGTCAGCGTGTCACACTGGTCCCACATCTGCACACAATGAAAACATATCTGTCAAATACTCTGGCATAACAAAAAAAATATATAACAAAACAACATAAAAATTACATATACAACAAAAAAACTACAAAGGTGGAGACTTAACCATCTCCCCTCGCTCATCACCAGGAGGTATTGGTATCTCTGGGTCTCTCGAAAAATCAATCTCGACATAGGGGTAGTTGTCTATAACCGGGATCTGTTGTGATAACCATGCAAAAAAATCATCATCGAAGGACTCATTGATCCTTCCACCACCCTATCGCGGTAGTAGTACTGCCCATCTACACACAGCAGGAAGAGAGGCATGATGTCCTCGTACCACTACTCGAGGACTGAAACTCAGAACTCTCTCAAAAAAGAACAAAAAAAGAATGGTCCTGAACCCGAAGTTCCTATGTTTCCATAAACGACAATCTGTCAACTTCCTTTTCATACACTCAAGCAATGTGGTACTCCAATAAAAAACTTGTGCATTTAAGCACTAGACTGCACAGTTCATCTGTGCATGGGACGCCTGATGTAGAGCAGCAGAACCAACAATTCACCCAATAAGCAATACTATTGCATATAGCGATAAGTTAGTGATCTTGCTTATGGGTACCTGCGTGCTCGAGTGGTTTGTATCATCTGCATAGTATAGGCCTATCAATTCTGCTATGTTATTCGGCCTCGCAGGAAAAGTACGGAAATTGACTGGTTCCCCTCTCCTATAGAGGCCAGTCAAAAAGTAAATGTCCTCGACCGTGGGCACTAGTGACTGCCCCTCTAACATGAATGCCTCTACATCCGAATGCCAGTATTCAACCAAGGCATTCCGTAGCCTAGGTTGTGCCCACATGAAAGGACATAGAAAAAACTTGAGTAACCCACACTGCATCAACATCACCACAACATTGGGGTCCTCCCCAACCAACTCATTCACCTCTTCATGCTCTCTTTCTCTCCAATGAACATACATCCTGAAAAACAAAAAGGTTGAGGAGAGTTAAACCCTTGTTTTTTTTGCCTTTTTCATTTCATAAGGGGGTCCACGCGTGCTGTAATGGTGACAGTCGCGTGTACATGCGTGCAGAGTTCACCCTACCCGAATGTACATGTGGCCTGTCCTGAGACAACCCGCGTGGACCTAGGGCCAACTTTTTAAAGATTGACGCCCCCCTAAAAAATGAAACCAATACATAAATAAAGACATACAATGCAAGATAAAGGAGTTTGTACTTACTTGGTCCAGACAGAGGTTCGTTTCGTCCACTGTAGCTCCCAGAATCACCACTTTAATCAAAGGGGGTCTTTTGGCTTCAGAGTCAATTTCCAAATCAACAATGGTGATAATGAGCTGCCAGCTTCTATTTATAGACTTTTTGGCCTCTTTTTGTCACATTTTTGGCCTCCCTTATCATTTTATTTATACCAAAAAACATTTAGAGTGATTCACGAGTTGCATAGAAGGGATTTGATCGGGTATTGGGACAATTTTTTTTTAGTTTTGAGTATTTTTTGACGGTCCGTGGAAAATGTTTTCAACGATCAACTGGAACATATAGGTTAGGTTTCTACCCTGATTTTTGTATCTCGTTGTCTTTTTCCTTTGCCATAGGATTGGTCCCATCAGGTTGTGACACAGAACCATCATCTCTGCTTTAGAAGTGTTGTAACTTGGTGGTAGAGCTTACTGGAACATGGATGCCCTAGGTAGATCCTGGTTGCATTATGGTATTCATGCTGTCTCTAAAACACTATAGGCTCATGAGTCCTTGTAGTTTTTCCTGAATACGAATTTGAGCCTCATTTGCATGATTCTTCTTCGCTCTTGATCTCACCCTCAGGACTCCCAAAAAACAAAGGGTCTTCTTTTAATCCCTTTTCAGACCCTCTAAATATGAAAAGATTGTCGAGTGATCTTGTGGTCTTTCACGCTCCTTAAACGGAAATTTGAAGTCGCGTCTGTCCGATGGTAGTTTACCCCTTTTTCGGTCCAGACGGTCAACTGTATGAACAAAGGTATACTCTATGGAACTGTAGCTCTATAGAAGAGTACTCTCAGGTATAATTTTATCCCTTTTTCGGGCCTGAGGGACTAAAATTACGAAGAAGGAACCCCCATGGAGTCCATATTTCAGCTCTTTTCAGACTCCCTAAAATTGAAAAGATTGTTGAGTGACCTTATTCTTTCACACTCATTAAGTTGGTCCAGAAGAACATTTCTGACGGAGTCCATAGTTAAGCTTTTTTCAGACTCCTTAAAAATGAAAAAATGGCTGAGTGATCTTGTCCTTATCACACTCGTTAAAATGGTTTTGAATAGACGTCTTGTCGGTGCTAGTTTACCCCTTTTTTGAACCGACTAGACTATCTTTGAAAAAGGTACCCCAATGGAGTCTCCTTTTATGTTTTTTCAGACTCTCTAAATATGAAAAACCACCGAGCTTACCTTCTTTGGGCTCGTTAAACTTTCATCGAAGGATGTTACCATTGTGTGTTTTGTTAACTGCATTTGCATACCTTATACGCCAGCCTTGTAACAGTTTGCTTCT
>JASDQU010508482.1:71909-94860 GCA_032191745.1 Picea mariana | reverse complement strand
GGGGGAGTCATCCCCAAAATCGCTAGGCTTAAGGAAATTTAATTTGTTTTCATTTTTTCTTGCCGGCACCTTGGGGGAGTCATCCCCAAAATCACCTTGGCTTAAGGGGAATTGATCTTTAACTTATTTCTATTTTGCATATTGCCGGCACCTTGGGGGAGTCATCCCCAAAATCGCCTTGGCTTAAGGGAAATTAACATGTGATGATCTACATGCTTAGTATTTAGAATATCTTAGATCGTAATCATCATTTCTAAGTTTTATTCCCATCAAGCTATTTCGTTTTCATATGCTTATGCTCTCATGGTGAATGGTTTAGTAACTTAGATGCTATCTTAAATGCTTTAGTTCATTTCATCTCAAGTTRTTTTGCTATTTACGATCTTATGTGCATGTGATACGTGTGGTTTAAGTTTTCCTTTCGTTTTGTCAAGCTTCCATTGTCAAGCGCTTCTATTTTCCTTCTAACTTAGCAAACATATGTGGATGAATGGTTAATTCTTAGATCTAATTTTGGTACTCACTTTAGCATTCGCCCTTCATCTGCTTTGGCAAGTCGTACGCTTATGGTTATGGATGGATGATGTATTGATGGTGGATATCTTGTGAGCTCACGTTTTTCTTTCATTCATGGTTTAAGCATTTACGTTTCAGTTCTTCACTTCAAGCACGTTTTACATTGATGCGTCCTATGCTCATGGTTTAACACATTCATTATCTTACAGTTTTAATATCTTGCAAGTACACATGCTTCATCTTTACTTTCAGTTTTATATGTGAGATGGTTCATGGATTAATGGTTTAACATTGTGAAATAATTCTTTTATGTTATGATATGTTGATGGTGGTTTAATTGACACATTGCAAGCATCATTTTTCACACATTTTCAGTTCGGCCATGCGCTAAAAACCAATTTTTTAAGGTCTTAAAACACTCCTAAAAGCAACCAAACACACCTAAAGACCCATCCGCGGGTCATAATAACATTTAGTAACATTTTAGGGGCTTCATTCAGCCATCTCCACCATCTAAAACGGGCTTGAGGAAAACAACGTAGGGAAGAGGCGAGGGACCGTCCTCGTGATTTCGTTGGGGAGATCCTTTCCAGGAAGTACTTTTGCTGTCAGGGTTGACCGAGGAAGCTAGGGTAAGGCCTCGTTTGCCTTACTATCTTGAGCACCAGGCAGTCATTTGGCCAAGGGAGGAGGAAGCTTGAAGCATACATCTAATTTAGGGGGAAGGGAATTAAAATTAATCAATCTTTAAGAAACTCCTAAACACTTAGTTGCATAGATCACTTGTGTATGTTTGGGGGATATTAGATGTATGCATAGGCAAACACACTTGTGATATATTTCATTGTTTTATCTATCTATTGCAACTATATGCTTATGTCTTTCATGTTTATGTGAACATTGGAGTATCATATTGAATATTTTGTGGATCAATTATCTTTGTGGTGTGGATCAAGAAAGTTTTGAGTATCCCACTTGGGGAGGCATTACTTTCTTTGATCCTTGAGTGCTTTTGTGATTATTGCCAGTGAAGGCGGTCCAATGGAGTAAGTGCCATTGGGGCATGCTTGGCTCTTGTTTGTTTCACTTACATTGGTGTATCTTTGTATCTAATTGGTGTATCTTTGTATCTAACTTGTGTATCTTTGTATCTAGTTTTTAAATGGTGTAAACTTTGTAACACTTAGAATTCTTTTGTAACTAATTGTAAACTTTGGGTTTGCGGGTAGTTCAACTTGTCCACTTGTAAACATTGTTGTAACGAACCACCCTCAAACAGTAGTTGACCCCATTGCCCAACCTTAGGCACTAGTCTTAGTTGACTTAGGGAAAGGGCTGCTTCACATATAGATTAGACTTGCACTTTGCATTGCTGCCTTAGCATCTTAGGCTAGTTCTCCCCTTTGGCCTATAACAAATTAAAACTAACTCCTAGAACATTAACTTTAAAATTAACTTAGTAACTAGGGACAACCCCCCTTGGCTTCCCTAGGAGTAAGCCTAGAAGGAAGAGGTTCCAGTCAAGGTGACAGTGTGGACTTGGAACCTAGACATTGTGTCTCCGAGGACACACTAAGTGAGTTGGACTTAGCTCATGCTAGCAAGTGTGTATTAGGACGGCAATAGACCCTAAGGTCACAATTGATATCACCCCTCTTGTTTTGGGCTGGTGCATGCCACCCACAGGGAGGCTACCCTAGGGCGTGCTGCTTGATGGATGAAAATTTACCTCCAAAACACCAATCAAACAAGCACAATATGGTTTGGGATGAGGGTTAGATAACCTCACCCAAAACTAACATAAAAATTAATTTTAAATGAATTTTGGTGGAAAACCCTAAGTAGAGCGAACCATTAGAATGCAAAAAGACAAGAAATCAAGAAGGAAGAGCGCTTCAAAGGTGCCAAATCGACCCCCAATGAAGGATAGTTTCAAACACATGCAATTAATTAGAAATCGAATATAACAACAAGAATCTCGGCCAAAATCAACACATAAGATTCTTTATTGATGTCAAATCAAAGGAATGGCTCCATCACAAAGAAAGCCAAGAACTGTTACAATGATCTCCAAGAAACTAAGAATTTGAAGCTAGAATGAGAGGTAGAATAGAATGAGAGAGTAGTAATGCTATTGCAATAGAGTGATCAACCTGTCAACTGTGGAAGAATGCTGCATATATAGCTGACTGCATGAAGAATTCGCCTTGATGTTTCCAAATTGGGCCAAAAGCTAGCCAATATCCCATGCTCATGTGTCAATTTGTCCACCTGCCATGTTTCAATGCATGGAAACCTTCTAAAACTGGTTGAGCGCACCTTTCCCAAGCAATTTGGTGGCCAAATTTGGGGGTTATTTGGAGGAGAATGGAGGTTGAATGGGTCAAAACTGGTTAGGTATGAAGAGGTTGTGGCCAAAAAGGTAAGATGGGCGCATCTGATGGAGAGAAATAGGGCGCATGAGTGATAGAGGGGAAGGAAAAGGGAGAAAAGGAAAAGTGGAAAGCTTAAAGCAAAAGCTAAAGTAGGAAAGTGGAAAGCTTGGAAAGGGAAAGAGTGGAAATCTAAAGCAAAAGCTAAAGTAGGAAAAGTGGAAAGCTGGGAAAGGAAAAAGATGAAAGTTAAAAGCTAAAAGCTAAAGAAGAAAGCTAAAACTTAAAGCAGAAAGTAGACAACTCACCCAGTTTGACCTTTGACTTGCTTTTAGAATGCTTTATGACTTTGGGAAACTTCTTTGCTTTATCCAGTTTTCATTTAGCAAGTGTTGGGCACCTTAGTGGGCCTAGTTTTAGGAAGAAAAGGACCTAGATTTAAGCGTGTGGGCCCCACATGGGTCGACACTTCACCCTGCCACGTCATCACCTATGCCACCTCATCACCAAAAAGCAAGATTGTCCAAATACCATCAAGTTTATACTCATTGGAAGCAGAATTGGACAAGGAGCAGTAATATGCTGTCAAATAACTGATGTGAGGGGTCAATAAGGGCCTCATGGGCAAGAAGTGTCCCATAATGTTGCAAATCTCTCATACTCAAGCATGGAACTGAAAACTCATCCTGTAATAACTCGAAAATCACTGAAACAAGCTCTGAGATCAACACCTGTAAGAAATCATCCTCTAACTAACTAGAACAAGCATCAATGTGCTTGGAAGACCTTTGAATGA
Organism: Picea mariana; assembly: GCA_032191745.1. NCBI lineage: Eukaryota > Viridiplantae > Streptophyta > Pinopsida > Pinales > Pinaceae > Picea > Picea mariana. The sequence goes on along the minus strand of JASDQU010508482.1, from coordinate 91,176 downwards.
TGGTCCTGTGCTATCAAGAAGAACCTCTGAATGCCAGCCTGAAAGGATAGACTAGCACTTTGACCATCCAAATCTCAAGGGTGAGATTTTGGGGTCAACAAATGGCAACTCAAGGGGCGGGACCCCCTGCGGGTCTTGAGAATCTAGAACTCATGTCTGCAACTAAAACCATCCAATGCCAATGATGTTGTGAAACTGATGCCAAAGGAATCAAACTGATAATCGTAAAACCTGCTGACTGATACCAGTAACTGGTCTATTGGGCAATGGAGTCAAGCCTGAAAAACCATGAAACTCAAACTAGAATACCTCTGAAAATCACATGAAATGGAAAATCTAATCTGAAAGTTGCTACACTCTGAAACTGCTGCCATTCGTCCACCAGTGCACTGCTCTATGTGGTAGATGCGCTTATGTCGACACTAAAGAGGCAATCACTTAGTCAGAGGCCAATAAGGTAAGCCCCTGCTAAGTGCGAAGGTCACCCACCAATAATGACAATGGGGCCTGTTATCACACAATTTGTACTTTGATCAAAGGAAAGGTAAATGGAAAGCAAATTGGCGTAATTTGAGGTTATCCTATTGTTGAATTATATAGCTTTGGATTCTATTTTACCTATTGTAACTAACCATGTAAATACAGTTTTGATATAGTGTTAGCTTTATGTCAAGCATCAAACACATGACAAGTGTCAACCTTATGCCAAGACAACCATATGCCATGTGTCAACCTCATAGCACCTCTAAGAGGGCTGCTTAGGGAGGTTGTAGTGGCTAGCTTAGGGAGGCTGCTTAGGATGGTTGGAGTGGCCAACTTAGGGGGGATGCTTAGGGGGGTTGTTTAGGGTGGTGGTATGACAGTTGTATAACAACTGTCATACAATCCTAAGACAACAATTTAGGGCAACCTCTAGAAGAGACAAAGGAAGTGACCTTTGGGAGCTTTAGGAGGTGGCTCTTGGGAACTTTAGGAGGTGACTCTTGGCAGTCAAAGGAGGGAAGGTATGACAAATGTTATACAACTGTCATACATTCTTAGGGGGTTGCTTAGGGCAGCCAAACCAACCTATAAAAAGGGGCATTCACTTACCATTTACATACCTTTGTTTTGTTGGAGTCCTCTGTTGAGGCAAGGCATCTATTTGCCAAAGTATTTTTTGCTGGTATATCACTGATATCTACTGGAATTTTCTGCTGGTATATGGCTGCTAGTTGCTGGAGTCTTCTCCTGTTCCTTGCTGATATAAGGTTGCTACAAATACTATGTTAAAGCTGCCATAACTATGCTACAGTAAGAAGGAAAGTCAGTTATCTTTTGGTGAGTTTGTCAAGTTGTTACTATAAGTGTTAGTTCAGCTATTTGTGAAGTTTGTAAGTGCTAAAACATAGGGATTGTTTCAGCCCTTTGAGTCCTAGTTAGTTACTCTAAAGTCTTGTACTGGTATTGTACTTTGTTGAAGAATCTCAAGAGAAGTTTTGGCTGGGTTTTCTACCCCAAGAGGGTTTCCCAGGGCATACTTGTGTTCTCTCTGTGTTTGTCTCACTCTCAGTGATCCTGATATATGCAAGATGTATTGGTATGTTGGTTGTATGTTGTAAATTTTTAAATTTACCTACATGCATCAATTTTTCAACATGGTATCAGAGCTTCCCTGAAAGAAGCCATTTCTACAAAGAGTTATTAGATTTGTGAAGGAGACTACAGTATTTTAGTTTTTGAAGGAAGTCCAAAACAAGGACAAGATGATGTCAAGCACTAAGCTTGATGAGAAACATGAGGGACCTAATAACTTCAGAGCATGGAAGTACAAAATATCCCTTGTTCTGGAAGAAAATGACTTATCAGATTATGTTATAGAAGAGGTTGCAGAACCTGAGGAAGAAGAAGCTAAAGGTAAGTACAKGAAGAATCTGATAAGGGCAAAGAGAATAATTGCAGATTCTATAAAAGACCATCTTATTCCTCATGTATCATCCTTGAAGACTCCCAAAGAGATGTTTGATGCTCTATCTCGTCTATATGAAGGAAGGAACATAAACAGGAAGATGTCTTTGAGGAGTCAACTAAAAAATGTAAAGATGCAGAAGTCTAAATCTATTGATGCCTCCTTTACAAGAATTTCTCAGATTAATGAACAAATTATAACTATCGGTGACTCAATTGAAGAAGCTGAGTTAGTAATGACTACTTTGAATGGACTTCCGAAGTCATGGAACTCTTTCATAAGAGGAATCTGTTCAAGGAGTAAGTTAACAAAGTTTAGCAGGCTGTGAGAAGATTGTGTCCAAGAAGAATCAAGACTGGAAGCAAGAGAAGAAAAGCTAAGTGATGATGAAGATCAAGCTCTTGCAGCCCATTTCAAGAAAGGAAAGAAAAAGAAGGAAAATCATCCTCCATAGAAGAAGTTTCAGAAATTTGAGAAAGGTAAAAGAGACTATTCTAAACTCAAATGTTTCTATTGTGAAAAGTTGGGACATCTTGCCAGAGATTGTCCTCTCATAAAAGAGGTCAAAGAAAGGAGGAAAAACAAAAGACATCATGCTCATATTGTTGAAGATGATGAACCTGTTTTCAAGAGAGAAAGAAAAGAAGATTCAAATGAAGAGTATGTTTTGGTGGCAACTCTTACTAATTCAGTAAATTATGATGATGAAACATGGCTTGTGGATAGTGGTGCCTCCAGACACATGACTGGTTTTAAAGACTCTCTTTCAAATTTGACTAAGAAAGATTCTTCTCATCATGTGAGACTGAGTGATAACTCTTCCTATCCTATTAAGGGCACATGGAATGCTTTTTATAGCTTAGATTCAGGAAAACATTTGAAAATGGAAAATGTTTTATATGTACCTGGTCTGCAAAAGAACCTCCTATCTATTTCAAGATGGGAAGAGAAAGGATTCCGAGTAGCTTTTGTCGATGGCCAAGTTCTTATGTGGCCGAGAGGAAAGAATATTGATGATGCTATTATAATTGGTATACATGAAGATGGGTTATACAAGTTAAAAGGAAAGGCAGATCAAGCCTTAGTACACAATACTATAAACCCATGTGAACTGTGGCATAGAAGGTTCGCTCATATTCTCTATAAAGCCTTGCTAGTTGCCAACAAGATGGTGAAAGGCCTTCCAGAAATTCAAGTGTTCCACGATGGTGTGTGCAAAGGATGTGCACAAGGAAAGAACGTGAAAAAGCTTTTTCCAAGCAGTGACAATAATCCAAAAGGAGTTCTGGATCTAATTCATTTAGATGTGTGTGGACCTATGTTAGCCACTTCACTTAGTGGGTATGTTTACTATGTTTATTTTATTGATGACTTTTCTCGCAAAACTTGGATTTATTTCTTAAAGAATAAAGATGAAGTCTTTAGTAAGTTTAAGGAATTTAAAGCTCTTGTTGAAAATCTTTCTGAGAGAAAAATAAAGGTTTTAAGATCTGATAATGGAGGGGAATTCACATCTAGTGAATTCAAGGAATTCTGTAGAGAAGTTGGGATTAAGAGGGAGCTTTCTACTTCATATAATCCTTGGCAAAATGGTGTTGCAAAAAGAAAGAACCGATCAGTTATGGAAGCAGTTAAAGCCATGATTCATGTTCAGGACTTATCAATGTACCTTTGGGCAGAAGCAGGAAGGACTGCTGTATATGTACAGAACAAAAGTCCTCATAAAGTTCTTGAAAATAAAACTCCAGAAGAAGTGTTTTCTGGAAAAGTTCTAGAGGTTAGTCACCTAAGGATATTTGGTTGTCCAGTGTATATTCATATTCCCAAGGACAAAAGGACAAAGTTGGATCCTTCAGGTAAGAAGGGTATATTTGTCGGATACAACGAAACATCAAAGGCATATCGAGTATATGTCCCTGGATACAAAAAGATTGAGATGAACAGAGATGTTATCTTTGATGAAGATGCAGCTTTCTGCAAATAAAAAAGAAATCATGTAGATGAGGTAGATGATGATGAACCTACAACTTCTAAAGTACTAGATACGGAAGAAGAAGAGCTTGTACATGAGAGTCATGATATGATGGAGCCTCAGAAACCTGCTGATTCACCCACAGAAGTGATTACATATCAGAGAAAACCAGGTTGGGCTCGTGAACTCATTCAAGATGCAGAAAGGTATGGTGCCCCAAATAAGACTTTCAGAGAAAGTAAAAGACCTCGATTATATTCGAACTACGTTGCACTTGTGTCTAACATCATTGATGCAAAACCTTCCAGCTATGAAGAAGCCGCTGAGAAGAAAGTGTGGCAGGATGCCATGATTGAAGAATATCAATCAATTATGAAAAATGATGTTTGGGACATAGTTCCGAGACCTAAAGAAAAATTTGTGGTAACATTTAAATGGTCTTACAAAATCAAGCATGCTGCGGATGGTAGTATTGAGAAATTCAAAGCAAGGTTTGTAGCTCGTGGGTTTTCTCAGAAAGAGGGAATAGATTACGAAGAAACCATTGCTCCTGTGGAGAGATACACTTCCATTAGAGCTACTATGGCTATAGCTGCAAATATGGGATGGAAACTACATCAGATGGATATAAAGACTGCTTTTCTGAATGGTGTGATAGAAGAGGAATTGTATGTGGAGCAACAACAAGGATTTGAGACACATGACAGTCAAACACATGTGTGCAGATTAAAGAAAGCCTTGTATGGCTTGAAGTAAGCACCCAAGACATGGTATGGAAGAATTGATAATTTTCTGATGAGCTTGGGCTTTATCAAGAGTAACGAAGATTCCAATCTCTACTATAAGATTGAGAATGATGATCAGGTGATCTTACTATTGTATGTGGATGATCTGTTTCTAATAGGAAATGAAAAGCTCATCACTGATTGCAAGAAGAAGCTTGCTTCAGAATTTGAAATGAAAGATCTGGGTCATATGCACTATTTCCTAGGTCTGGAAGTGTGGTAGAATTGAGGTGAGATTTGTCTTAGTCAAGGAAAATATGCTGTGGAAATTCTAAAGAGATTTGGAATGATGGATTGTAAATCCATGACTACACCTATCACGACAAATCCAAAGTTATTATGTGATACTTCATCAGAGATAGTGGATTCCACTTTGTATAGGCAAATGATTGGTTCGTTGATGTATTTAACGAATACAAGGCCATGCATATGTTTTGTTGTGAACACTTTAAATCAGTAAATGGTTGAACCCATACATGTTGATTTGATTGCAGAAAAACATGTGATGAGATACTTGAAAGGTACCATTNTTCATCAGAGATAGTGGATGCCACTTTGTATAGGCAAATGATTGGTTCGTTGATGTATTTAACGAATACAAGGCCATGCATATGTTTTGTTGTGAACACTTTAAATCAGTAAATGGTTGAACCCATACATGTTGATTTGATTGCAGAAAAACATGTGATGAGATACTTGAAAGGTACCATTGAGTATGGTATCAAGTATGATGCAGATTGTGAGTTCAAACTACAGGGATACTCTGATTTAGATTGGGCTGGTAGTGTCACAGATCGTAAGAGTACTTCAGGATGTTGTTTTAGTTTGGGATCAGGTATGATCTCATGGTTTAGCAGGAAGCAAACCAGCGTTGCACCAAATACAACTGAGGTAGAATATATGGCAGCATGTTTAGCATGTACTGAAGCTGTATGGCTACGGAAATTACTTTCAGGATTATTTGATATTGGGTTAGATGCTACTAGTATTTGCTGTGACAATCATAGTTGCATAAAGTTGTCAGTGAACCACGTGTTTCATGACAAATCAAATCATATTGGAATCAAGTATCATTTAATCTGTGATGTGGTATAAAAGGGAGTAGTGAAGCTTCATTATGTGGCTACCAATGAGCAGGTTGCAGATGTGCTAACCAAACCTCTGTCAAAGGTGAAGTTTGAGTACTTTAGAGACAAACTTGGACCGGTCCCTCGTAAGAGGGAGTAAAGAGTTGCATATGGGATTCTGGTGACAGTAGCGGGGCAAGTCATTTACAGGTAAGATGTGAGCTATTCTATTTTTTTCTTATCCAGTATGAAAAAGGATTGGCTCTAAGATTACTCATCCAGTATGAAAAAGGACTCGCACTGAGTAAGACAATTCTTGGTGAATTGACAGTTTTTGGTGAACTGTATAGCTTCCTCTAGCATATGGCTAGTAGGACAATTCTCAGTGAACTGCACAAACAATTCTTGGTGAACCGAGTGAATAAAAATCCTGTAATGACAAAATTGTGCTCACCAGAGAAGCTACTGATCCCAATGCTAGCTATGGATACAAAACATCTCTTGATAAATAGATTCTACATGGATCAACAAGTCAATAGCTAAGTAAAGACAAATGGATGTAACAGTTGGTACTAGGAAAATACCTTCCTTGCTAAGAGGGAGTGTTGAATTATATAGCTTTGGAAGCTATTTTCCCTATTGTAACTAACCATGTAAACAAAGTTTTGATATAGTGTTAACTTTATGTCAAGCATCAAACACACGACAAGTGTCAACCTTATGCCAAGACAACCATATGCCATGTGTCAACCTCATAGCACCTCTAAGAGCGCTGCTTAGGGAGGTTGTAGTGGCTAGCTTAGGGAGGCTGCTTAGGATGGTTGGAGTGGCCAGCTTAGGGGGATTGCTGAGGGTGGTGGTATGACAGTTGTATAACAACTGTCATACAATTCTAAGACAACAATTTATGGCAGCCTCTAGAAGAGACAAAGGAAGTGACCTTTGGGAGCCTTAGGAGGTGGCTCTTGGGAACTTTAGGAGGTGACTCTTGGCAGCCAAAGAAGGGCAGGTATGACAACTGCTATACAACTGTCATACATTCTTAGGGGGCTGCTTAGGGCAGCCAAACCAACCTATAAAAAGGGGCATTCACTTACCATTTACATACCTTTGTTTTGTTGGAGTCTTCTGTTGAGGCAAGGCATCTATTTGCTGAAGTATTTTTTGCTGGTATATCACTGATATCTATTGGAATTTTCTGCTGGTATATGGCTGCTAGTTGCTGGAGTCTTCTTCTGTTCCTTGCTGATATAAGGTTGCTACAAATACTATGTTAAAGCTGCCATAACTCTGCTACAACAAGAAGGAAAGTCAATTATCTTTTGGTGAGTTTGTCAAGCTGTTACTATAAGAGTTAGTTCAACTATTTGTGAAGTTTGTAAGTGCTGAGACAGAGGCATTGTTTCAGCCCTCTGAGTCCTAGAGGCATTGTAAGTGCTGAGACAGAGGCATTGTACTTTGTAGAAGAATCTAAAGCGAAGTTTTGGCTGGGTTTTCTACCCCAAGAAGGTTTCCCAAGGTATACTTGTGTTCTTTCTGTGATTGTCTCACTTTCAGGGTATACTTGTGTTCTTTCAATGAACAGAATTAGGTCAAAAAGGTCGACATGGCCAGTTACATGTAATATCCGGTTTTTACATTAAATGACATATTAAAACCCTAAATCAAGCAGAAAAGGTGAGTTCATGCCCTTTTAAGGTGACATTAGGCCTTTTTAGGGCAACGTTGGCCTCTAGGAGCAAAACATTAGGCTTCCTTGGGCCTCTGGATCAAACCACACGTGCCACTTGGCACACAACTGCCTCCAAAGTGTCTAAAACGCTGGGTGACATCATGAGCCTTCCAAGGCCTACATCATAGTGAGAAGGGCAAGACCCCCCTGAGTCCAGGCCTGCCATGCTGTCTTTGGTGGAATGTCCTCCTCTCTGTCTGGTGCAAACCTCTGATCTGTCACTGCCCTTGGCTGGGGTCTCAACATCCATCTAGTGGGATTTTAGCCCTATGGAGGTCCAAACTAATCATCTCCCCATGTGTACTTATCTGTTGGGTGTGGCCCTGCAACAACAAGAAGTACGGCCTCCATGGGCTCTTAAGTCACAGGGATCATAGCAATGTTAATCACATCTAATAATCAAGTTATTTAAACATGTGCATGAAACCCCCTTTCCCAGACAAGTGCTCAAAGACGTTATGCTCTTCTACAAGCCAGGTTTGGAGGGGATGCTAGGATGTCCTATTGAGCTAGTGCTCATTGGATCTGGGATGTTTTCGGGTGAAGACAAATCCAGGCCATGTAAGTGGGTGAGGTGGTAAGGGATGTCTGAGCAATGGGTGCAGTGATGACAGGGGAATGTATGGCTTACCTGTGGGTGCCTCTGAAGAGGGTGAGTTGCACCTTGTCATAGATGCAAATGTTTCCAAGCCCATTCATGCCTTTTATCTGTTTATCTTATTGCTTTTTCTTTCAAGAGACTAGTTAGGTGACACTGCCCTGGCGTGGTGACCAGTGGTGACAATGTTACCCACAAGCATTTCACGGTGATGAGAAGGTTGGCTCGTGATGAGATCCCCTTTCTCTTGGCTATGCCTCCAAGAGCCACTACCCTGGCGTGGTGACCAGCTGAATGGTAGTGTCATACCGCTACATGCCCATGGACCTGATAGGCTAGCTCGTGATGAGGCCCCCTATCCTCCAACTAGGTCTTGATTTTATTATTTTATGGGTCCCTCTATTTCTTGCTGAGAAGCCTTTTATTGCTTTCTCGTGGATCTTGGGCGAAGCATCTGAAGGTTTTGTTCTTTTGGATTTTATCTTTTGCCAACTACTTTTACCCTCTGGGCCTTTAGCCCCTTCTTCCCACAAGGTAAGTTACAACCCTTTGCTAGCTTGGCAAACCCAATGCTTGAACCAGTGTATGGGATGGATGAGAGGGAAAAGGATGAAAAGTGGTAAGTATGGTGGGAACAGACAATGACCTTTCATGAACCCCCCCAGTGGCAACTAAAACCCTATGGGAACCAACTTACTAGGGCATCCTATCATTCCCCCCAAGTGTGGACAAGTGGAAAGGCATAAGGTTCAAGCACAGGTTAGAAGTAAAAATAATTAAATGCACATATTCAAATGTTTTGAGAATCAGAGTGACACATACCATGATACCCGGACTCATTACCTCATGGAGCAAGATCCACTGCTGCTGAAGGACCAGGTCGATGGGATGGATGCTGTTGCTGCTGACAAGGTGGAGGCGCTGAAGAAGAAGAAGGATGGGCCCTCCAGGGCCAGGCTCAAGTCGATATAGCTCTCGAAACTCCATGTCTAGGACCTGTGGGCCTCGAGACATAATCTCCTTAGCTATCCCTAGGCTATGGGATAACATCTGGCTCCAACTCGGGGACATGTGCTCACCGTAGAGCGCATGAGAATTTCAACATCTTTGGCATGACCTATGACCTGCTTGATCTCAACAGAAGATCATTAGTAATCAGCTGGTGTGGTTATATCACCCTGACTCATATATAGTACAGAAAATGAAAGCAAGTATATATACAAATTGAAATACAACTACTCTAGCATGAAATGCAAATGGTATATACAATGAATGCAAAATGCCTACCTACTTACCTCTACTTATCTGTCAGGCGAATGCTAGGTGTAGTCAAATAGGTAGTGAAACCATCCTAGCAATGCCTCATAGTACCCGCCTCTGTGCTTGATCATAACCCAAAACAATGACAAGTTGAGCACAAAAACAACATGAATTAGCAATTGCATGGCATCATCGGAGATCATTAAGTCTAGCTCATGGAGGTGGGTGGGAGGGACAAAATGGCTCCAATTCATTCTCTCAGGAAAGTGCTCAATCTATTTCAGGAAGGGATCGTGAAAAGTCAGAGGTTCAAAAGACTGACTCAAAGGTCTGAAAGTCGGCTACCTTGGACATCTTAACAATTTGAAGCCTAGGAAAGGATCGACAAGGACCTAGAAGATGACTGACAAAGTCTTAAGGGAAGGCTGAAAGACTGAGATGACAGACTTCTTCTTGAGGTATTCAACCTACCCTTGAACTCTAGGGTTTGCCTCAGAGGAAATTTGATACAAAAGACATTTTTCCCAACTACACCTTTAATGACACAACAAGATAAAGTAATCGAAGGTGGCTGGAGAACATTATCACAAGGATCCTTCTTTGGGCAAACAATGTCTTTACCTCTATCAAGATCTGAGCACAACGGTGGTTCATAATCTTCTTCATGGAATAAATCCAAGTGCTCAGAGGAATAATCATCGAAATCCTCAAGGTATGACCGAAAGTCATTAGGAGAATATAGTACCAGGTCATCCTTGGGTGTCTGAAATACGTTTGTAACCATATCATCACCTTGTTGCTAATCGTCAAATTTAGTAATGTCATATGATAGTTGTAAAGGCAACTTTTGGAAATGATCCTCAATGTCGTAAATGGGATCCCCATCACATCCAATCACATCCCATTTACGCTTCCTGACATGTATGAATTCATCAATATTATCAACAAAGTCATCATTTTCATCATAACATGAAGGGGTTAAAACATCCGACATTTCTTCACTCTCCACATCATAAGATAAACAATCATTAAAAATTTGGAAAGGGAAATAACTCACCTCGCTTACTTCTTCCTGTGCAGGAGCTTCAAGTATTTGGATAACTTCATCAAATGGAAGATCTGCCTCTACGTGTTTAACTTTGAGATATAGAGGATCTCTCTTGTCCAAGGGTTCCATTTCTTCTTCACTATCTGAATCATAGAACAAGGTATCATCAAAAAACTGGAAAGAAAATGACTCACCTCATTCTCTTCATCTTGTGCAGGGGAGATAGGTTCTTGGAGAGCTTCATTGGACTGAGGAGCGGTTACCAGTGCTTCATCCTCATAATTCACTCCTCTAGTTATATTTTCACTGCATTCTATCGAATCATGGGAGAAATCCTGCTCCTCTTCAAGGGGGTGACGATTTTCTTCATAAATCTCTTCTTTTATATCAGAAGGTTCTTGGTATTGAACATGATATACATCCCTGAGGTCTTCTACAATCTCAGTGGTGAATCCTTCGTTCTCTAAGGATGTTGTGCGATTTTGAAGGGCATCTTCATATGTCTGGCATTGTGGTTTGACAAAGTCAATAAACTTACTGATGAGGTTTATGAAAGATGATATACCCCTATCTTCGCAACAACCCTTAAACCAATCTTGCAAAAAGGATGGTAGAGAAAGTATGAATAATTTTACTAGAACATCCTCCCCTCCCAATTCTATCTCACTTATATACTTCAAGAATTCTACAACGTGAGTAATTGGGAGGCCCCCTTCAAATCTTGGAGGGTTGCTTGACCATTTTGTATCAAAACAAGCCGGGTATCCTTGAAGACTTTTGAAATCAATAGTTGGATACACTTGTTCCTAGGGAGCCATGATCTCATAACTTGGAAATATCAAAGAATTGAGAGTAAGGTGGCACCTTGGAAAAGGTTAGTGGAGTCGCCAGATAATTTTCTTGAAACTATCAAAGGGATGAGGGGATCACCCTTAGTGGAGTCGCCAGGTAAGCTTTGCAAAAGTAAAGGATTTTGAGGAAAGGCTTACCGAAAAAGCGTCGTCTTGAGGAAAATTGACTCGGTGTTCCCCGACAACGACGCGAAAATGTTATCGCACAATTTGTACTTTGATCAAAGGAAAGGTAAATGGAAAGCAAATTCGCGTAACTTGAGGTTATCCTATCACTGTCACCTCAATAGGACTCCCCTTTCTCTTTAGGGTTGAAGGCCCAGGGAGATGTCCCCGGAGAATTGGGGGTTTGAGAAGGCAAGGTCAAGATATCTATTAAAAGGTCCCCTCTCACAAGTCACCACTGATTAGAAAGTCCCGGGGTTATAACCAATGAAGTGATGAAATATCAAGATGTACCTGCCCGAAACAAAGCAACCAGAAACTATATTAATTGCAAGTACAACTTGCTGTTAGCACTTGATAAAACCTCAGACTTTCTCAATAAAAGCAATTGGCTGATATAATGATGAAGTGAACATAAATTTATAGCAACAATATTTATAAGACAATACTTCACAATAAGTGCCTTGAAACAACTTCATAATGACCAAGAATAATCAATCATCAACATCATAATCCTAGAATTTATCAGAAGCAAGTAAGGCAATGCATTAATCAACTTTTTCAATTTCTTTTAGAAGCTTTTAGTGCTGCAAAGTATGGCTGTAGCTTACTTTAGTAACAACAACAATAAAGTTAGTAGGTTAGGCTATTCTAGTGTTAGAATTGGTTAGTAGAAAGCTTAAGGTGTAGGTTTTGATGGTTGTTTAGGTCAATCACTCAATAGGAAGTCTTAGATTAGTGCTTTTAGGGTAAATGGAGTCTATTAGGTGGAAGCAAATGTTGAAGGAAAACGATGATAGTCGGAGAACCAAAGACAAGAGAGATTAGTAGTTGAAGTGTTGGTAAGCCAAGGCTTCAACTACCAAACCGTAGGGGAAAATTGCTACTAAGGTGTAGGTAACCTTAGGTTCTCAATAAGTGAAGCAAATGACGGCTAAGATGAAGCAATAAGTGCTAGGGTGTTGCAATGGCAAGGCCCTTAGCAATAGCTTCAAGGAAATCGTCTTCTTGGCAAAATCTAGTAGGTAAAAGCTCTTAAAGCTAGGACAATAACATGTGCTAGGCTTCCTAGGGTTTTTAAGCAAGCAATTTCATAATCTTAATGTATATGCAAGATAAACATAACTATAACCATTCAATGAAGAAGGATTGCAGAAATTTCACTTACATTCATCAAGAATCATCAAGCATAAATCCTAGTTGAACACTTCCACCAAGAAAATTGCCAAAATAGTCCAAGATTAGCCTCCTCCAACAAGTGCGCACTAAATTTCAGTCATAAGAGCCTAAGTAGGGTGCAAATTTCAGACCTCACTATGTGTGAGTGAAAGATGATAAAAAATAAAAGGGCAAAACCCCTTACTTATACAGTTTCAATGAACAAAATTAGGTCAAAAAGGATGACATGGCCAGTTACATGTAATATCCAGTTTTTACATTAAATGGCATAATAAAACCCTAAATCAAGCCGAAAATGTGACATCATGCCCATTTAGGGTGACATTAGGCCTTTTTAGGGCAACATTGGCCTCCAGGAGGAAAACGTTAGGCCTCTGGATCAAACCACATGTGTCGCTTGGCACACAACTACCTCCAAAGTGTCCAAAACACTGGGTGACGTCATGGGCCTTCCAAGGCCTACATCATAGTGAGAAGGGCAAGACCCCCCCTGGGTCTAGGCCTGCCAGGTTGTCTTTGATGGAAAGTCCTCCTCTCTCTCTGGTGCAAACCTCTGATCTGTCTCTGCCCCTGGCTGGGGTCTCAACATCCATCTGGTGGGCTTTTAGCCCTATGGAGGTCTGAACTAATCATCTCCCCATGTGTACCCGTCCGTCGGGTGTGGCCCCGCAACAACAAGAAGTATGCCCTCCATGGGCTCGTAAGTCACAAGGATCATAGTAATGTCAATCACATCTAATAATCAAGTTATTTAAACATGTTCATGAAACTCCCTTTCCCAGACAAGTGCTCAAAGACGTTATGCTATTCTACAAGCTAGGTATGGAGGGGACGCTAGGATGTCTTATTGGGCTAGTTCTCATTGGATGTGGGATGTTTCTGGGTGAAGACAAATCCAGGCCATGTAAGTGGGTGAGGTGGTAAGGGATGTCTAAGCAATGGGTGCAGTGATGACAAGGGAATGTATGGCTTACCTGTGGGTTCCTCTGAAGAGGGTGAGATGCACCTTGTCATAGATGCAAATGTTTCCAAGCCCATTCATGCCTTTTATCTTTTTATCTTATTGCTTTTTCTTTCAAGAGACTAGTTAGGGGACACTACCCTGGCGTGGTGACCAGTGGTGACAATGTTACCCACAAGCATTTGACGGAGATGAGAAGGTTGGCTCGTGATGAGACCCCCTATCCTCCAACTAGGTCTTGATTTTATTATTTTATGGGTCCCTCTATTTCTTGCTGAGAAGCCTTTTATTGCTTTCTCGGGGATCCCTGGGCGAAGCATTTGAAGGTTTTGTTCTTTTGGATTTTATCTTTTGTCAGCTACTTTTACCCTCTGGGCCTTTAGTCCCTTCTTCCCACAAGGTAAGGTACAACCCTTTAATATCTTGGCAAACCCAATGCCTGAACCCGTGTATGGGATGGATGAGAGGGAAAAAGATGAAAAGTGGTAAGTATGGTGGGAACGGACGATGGCCTTTCATTAACCCCCCCAGTGGCAACTCAAACCCTATGGGAACCAACTTACTAGGGCATCCTGTTATTCCTCCCAAGTGTGGACAAGTGGAAAGGCATAAGGTGCAAGCACACGTTAGAAGTAAAAGAATTAAATGCACATATTCAAATGTTTTGAGAATCAGAGTGACACATACCATGATACTTGGACTCATTACCTCTTGGAGCAAGATCCACTACTGCTAAGACTAGGCTGATGGGATGGATGTTGCTGATGTTGCTGACAAGGTGGAGGTGCTGAAGAAGAAGAAGGATCGACCTTCTAGGGCCAGGCTCAAGTCGATATGGCTCTCGGTACTCCATGTCCAGGACCTGTGGGCCTCGAGACATAATCTCCTTAGCTATCCCTAGGCTAGGGGATAACAGGGCCTAAGACATGAGCACACTGTCATAATGAAAAATGATTTGGAGTCGAATCATGACAAGAGTCACCTGATCAAGGCCCAATAATACTTAGCCATGTCAGGTGTGAAACGACTGCCAATGAGGCTTGCAGCCATTAAGGTGTTCAACACTCCTGGGTTTCCTGTAGGTAAGGTGTCGGTGTCGATACAAGGTGACCTACTGAAAAAAAGAGCAATGATGACTCTCCTTCCCCAGTGCGAAGTTAACAAAGTGAGTCAAAATGTTTGGTGGATCAAACACTCAAAACTCGATATCATGTCCCTATGCTGGATGAGGGGACTCTGTGAGATGGTAAAACTCATTGAAGCAATGATGAAAAGACAGACACAATCACCTATGTCTTTCATCCTACCCCCCTAGACTCTATGCTCAGGTGATGAAAAAAGGATCCCTCATCCAGACTGGCAATCTAGGCTGACACAAACATCTGGCATGAGGCCACTGATAAGTAGAAAAAGGATTCCGAAAAGCACAACATCTCTGGAAAAACGAAAAGTCCTCCTAGGAAGCAGGAAGTAAGGGAAAGAAAAGTCCTAATCTATCACAACTCAAACCACATGCTGGCAAAGGGAAAGTGGGCCAACAAACCTAGTGTAGACTGAAAACTGGAAAGCAGTAAGGGAATCTACGCTAGGCAAAGCAAAATGACAATAAATGAAAAGAACAAACATCGAAACTAATGCCTGCAAGTACCCAAAAATGTTGAAGGGGTTAAACCCTTCATTGGAAAAAGTGTTTAAGACACTGCCCATTGACAAACAACTGCATGACATCATCATCCAAATCGGCAAGCTGAAAAGTGTTGGGCCACATTGAAGCATGGACACTGAATGGACCCAACCACAAACTATCAAACTTACTGTGGTCTCCAGACTTCTCTCTTCCCTTGTCCCACAACAAGACCAAATCACCATCATGGAACACTTTTCCTTTAGCTCTCTTATCAAAGGCTTTCTTCACCTGTCTCTGATGGTCAATGAAATGTGTCAAAGCCTATGATCTATCCTCCTCAAGCTGAACTAGATTATCAAATTGACCATGCAAGGCCTCCTTATCTGTAGTGAACTCTCTAATCAACTTGTGGACTAGAATCATCAAAGTAACTGGTAGGACTACATCAACACTATAAACCAACTCGAAGGGTAGCCTTACTAGTTGACTGCTTCTTTGTCATTTTGTCAACCCACAATTCATACTTGAGACTGCTATCCCAAGCTCTCTTGTTTTCTCCAACTGTTCTTCTGATTATCCTGATCAAGTTCTTGTTGGAGGACTCTGCCGGGCCATTACCCTGTGGGTAGTAGTTAGCCGAATGGGCTATAGTGATACCAAACCTCAGGCAGAAACCCACCAACTCAACTGATCTGAATACACTGGCGTTGTCAGTTGTAATCTTCTTCGGGACTCCAAATCGAGTGAAGATATTCTCCTCCATGAACCGAATAATAGCAGGAGAGGATGATGTCCTGAGCGGAGTGGCTTCCACTGATCTAGTGAAATAATCAGTAGCTGCCAATATCCAAGAATGGCCAGCACTAGAAACCTGTGGAATCCGACCAATAAAGTCCAACCCCCACTGCTGGAAGGGGTCCTCTATCACAACTGGATCTAAGGGCAAGGCTGACAGTCTTTGCTTGCCCTCAAACCTCTGACAAGGCTTGCATGCGCGGATGAAAGTATGAGTATCTTTGAATAGAGTCGGCCAATAGTATCCTACACACATAATCTTATGGGCGGTGGTCCTACCAGAAAAATGACCACCACATACCCCCGCATGCAACTCAGTCACGATCTGATGTGTCTCATGCGGTAAAACACATCTCAAAATCAACCCATGAGGCCTCCTCCATCCCAAGCGACCTTGCCAAAGACAATACTTAACAATACGAAGCTGTAGAGATTGCTTCTGCGTCTTACTGAAGTTAGAAGGACATGACAATTTTTGCAAATAAAAGATGATGTCACGATACTAATAAGAAACTTGCAAATGATCAAAAATAAAATTTACATGCTTAATTACCTCAGGTTCCAAGTCCTTCTCAGTCATCAACGCAGCTAATCCTTGACCTTTAATAGTTTTAGCAATCTTTTCCTCCAGGTCATACTCTTGTATTTTTGTCACCCACAACCCTTTGTTTCCTGAACACTCCTTTTGAGCCAATATATCTTTGACCTCAGGAAAAGGGACGTATGCTACAATGTGTGAGTTCCAAAAATAAGGCCTGAAATGGGCCAATTCTTTGACCATAACATAGGCCTGTTTTTCCATGGGCTTGTATTTGAGCTCAGATCCCTGGAAGGACTTGCTCGTATATGCAATTAGCTGCTCATGCCCATCTGTGTTTTTCTGCAATAAAACACAAGCAATAGTCTGATCAGATGCAAAAGAAAATATCTGAAAATCACGTGCATAATCAGGACTAGCTAAAGTAGGAGAGTGAGAAAGAGCCTGTTTGATGCTATTGAAAGCTTGCTTCCCTTCTTCCCTCCAAACCATGTCATGCCCCTTCTTCAACATATCTGTAATGGGCTTACGATCTCTGCAAAGTGGGGGGTAAATCTGCGCACAAAGTTCACTCGCCCAAGAAAAGATTGAATACCTTTTATAGTACTAGGCAAAGGAACTTCTTGGATGCCACTGACCCTTTCATGATCGATTTGCACTCCCTCTTTTGAAACAATATGGCCCTACAGTTTGGCCTCAAACATACCCATGAAGGACTTCTTGGGATTGAGTGAAATGCCCAACTTCCGACACCTGTCAAAAGTAGCACACAAATGAGAGATGTGATCGTACCTCTTTTTAGAATACATAGTTATATCATCCTGATAAACAGCTATGAATTTAAATAAAAAATCTGTAAACGCATGATCCATAGCTTGCTGGAATGTAACACTAGCGTTTATCAGACCAAAAGGCATCCTGATGTAAGAGTAAGTGCCCCAAGGAGTGACAAAAGTGGTTTTGTGGCGATCCTTCTTGGCCATTGCAACCTGGTTGTAACCTGAAAATCCTTCAAGCGTGGACATCATCTCTGAGCTTGTAACTGTCTCCAGTAAGTGGTCCATGTTGGACAAAGGATAGTTGTCTTTTAAGCATGCCCTATTTAGGTTCCTGAAATCAATGCATACTCTAATTTCCCTGTTCTTCTTCCTAACTGCTACAACGTTTGACACCCATTCGGAATACCTGATATGCTCAATGATTTTTGGTTCATATTGCTTTTGCAGCTCCTTCTGAATGGTCGGGGCAACTTTGGGGTTTATGAATCTGAGTCTTTGTCTGAATGTTTTGGCATCTGCTCGAAGAGGGATCTCATGGTTAAGGACGTTCTGGTCAAAGGTTTTCAACTCGTCATATGACCAAGCGAACACATCCTTGTACTCATGGACCAAACTGATGATTTCTTTTTGTTCTTTTTCTGTCCATGCTTTACCTATCTTGATGTAGCGAGGAGACTCTTCAGAACCCACATTTATGTCATCAACCTGCGAGGAAACATCAACTGTATTATTTTTCTTCATTTTATTCAAAAACCTATCTGATCCATCAAACATATTCTCAATAGGAACTAAACCGGTAGGTATATGATTAGATCTCCACTGAATGACAGGAATCTCCTTCCCATCTTGCACCTCATCAATCAAACAATCAGAAAAGTCTTTCTCACCATGCATAAAGTTTAAAATTTTCTCTTCATCATCAAAAACTTGCATAACAATAATGTTATCAGGAACACATGGGCGAAATGATAACTCAACTAAATGTCAAATATAGGGATTAGCAAGAGTGGGGTCAAACAAAGTGGCCGATCTAGCAAGAGCATCAACCTCCCTATTTATCTCTCTACCAATATGAGAAATATTAAATGCATCAAATAATTCAATCTCATCCCATACCGCATTCATGTACCTTCTCATGCGTGGATGTCTTGCTTCACATTCTTTGCGTACCTGTTTCACAATTAGCTCGGAATCTCCCTCCCCTATGAGGGATTTCACCCCCATTTTCCTCCCTTTCTTCAAACCTAGCAACAGAGCCTCGTACTCGGCCACATTCTTAGTGCATGGAAACTCTAGTGATAAGAGAATGGATAAATCATACCATTAGGTGTGGTGAAAAATATAGCCGCGCCAGCTGCAATGTAAGAACTAGAACCATCAAACTGCATAAGCCATACTTTATTGGGCTCGTACAACAGGAATAGGGGGATCTACATCATTCGTAAGCATGTAGTTGCCTAGATCCCCCTCCTCAGCCTTTGGGTTCTTTGATGTCAGGATACATAAGGTCATTGTCTCCTATCTTTGGGTCCTCCACATTGTGGAGCATCTTTTGTTTTCTGAAGACACGGATCTTTATGTTTTCCTTCACCGAGATGTCAACATAAGTCAAATCCATTTGCAAGGTTCCCCCTGTTGAAATATTGTAACTGCAAAGAGTATTCTATTTTATTATTGATGTATTATTAATTAGATCAATCCCCTTTTGTGGATTGATCATGCCGGGCATTGTAAATGACCAAATCCCCTTTTGCGGATTGGTCAGACCCTAATTGTAATATGCATAATGAGAAGTCGACCCCCACAATTAATTAAAGTGGTTATAACCACCGAGAAGGAGAAGTCGGCCCTGCCAGTGAAAAGACACGTCCTTTCAGCACCTGCCAGATTGTATAAATAAAGGAGGCTAGCGCTTCATTTGTTCACTCACTCACTTGTTCATCAGAGCACAAATTTGGAGCT
>JASDQU010508482.1:7107-30939 GCA_032191745.1 Picea mariana | reverse complement strand
GACCAAGCATTCTTCCATGGCAACCTGGAACTAACACACGAGGTTTCTCCTTGAGGAGGTGTTAGTTGTATCAAAGCATTTACCTCTATATGCTCACATGCTATTAGGTATAATACTTTACAAAGACTGCTATCTCAACTATAGTCATCAACTTGCCATGTGTACCTTTGAATCTTATCAACTTGATTTAATCAAACCTGGAGCCTTGTCTTCAGGAATGAGTGCTTGTTTTTCTTCCAAGTCTCCTTCACTCAAGATGACGAGTGCTTTCTTCAACCTGTCTTCTGTACTGAGACAATACGCTATCTTGACAGAAGGTTAGGTTAGAGGATAAGCTCTATGATCAACTTTTAATCCTTCTAATAATTTGATCATAGCTTCAACATGCAACACTGATTAAGATAATGTCATGACAAATGGATGTATATTAGAATAATCACACCTGGGTTGCATCATTCCTCTAAATGTGTTGGATCTTGAGATCCTTTTGGATCTATGGCAAGAGATCCTTTCTCCTGCAAATACTCTTTAGGGTTTTAACCGTTAAACATATGTGAGTACATACTTCTGATGACATTTCCAGGTAGTGGCTCCATCTGGTAGCAACGGTAATCATTACCAAATCTTAAGAAAACTTCAAGGGTGATTGCAACTGGTCTTACAGCTGCAACTGGAACTGATGCTGCAACTGCAACTGGTTCTGAAACTGCAACTGCAGCTTAGTGTTTTATGAGGAAACCCTAAATTTTCAAACTTCAAATTTTGAAATTCCGATCCAGGGAATAGATGCGTTGAGCTGAGGCGAGTATGTTGGTGTACTCAGAATTTCGAAAATCCAACTTTTACCCCCTCAAACTTGATTTGCGGATTTCTGGACTGGTGCTTCTGGTTTTCTGGTACTCTAGTACTTTTGGTACTCTGGTTTTCTGGTACTTTGTGAAACTAGGGTTTCACTTTCCGGGAGATCCAGCCACTGAAAAGGTGCACTGATGATGCCAAATTGATCCTTAGGGGAGGGCGCAACTTTCTAGATAGTTTTAGGGCTGAAAAGATTCACTTTTGAAAAACCCTAATTTGTAGGTATTGCAATAGTGACGTTTTTCCTTTTGCGAAATATGCTTCCTTCAGCTTGGCTCTGATACCATGTTAATGTTTATGCCATTATTATAGTTCTTTGCATTTCAATAGATAACAACAACATAAGAACATGATCACTGAGAAGTACACATTCACAAGAGACACAACATTTATCCTGGGAAACCCTCTAGGGGAAGAAAACTCAGCAAAACTTCCTTAATATAGAGAGCCAATACAATGCCAAGAGATCTCTATGCTAAAATAGAAAGTCCTCTCCAAGATATGCGCCATTCTCTCTCTCTCCTTTGCCGGTAATAGATCAGAACTTGTCTCAAAACTGAGCTAGTGAGTTCTGTTCAAATGAGGTGCTACCTTTATTTATTCAAGTTCTGGCATGTGTAAAGTGTCTCTTCACTGGCAGGGCCGACTTCTCAATCTGGGTGGGTAAACCCACCTTTATTATATTTCTGGGTCTCTTAATTAACTGCTGGGGCCGACTTCTTATTCTGCCTATTACAATTGTCTTTTGACCAATCCGCAAAAGGGGATTTGGTCCTATTACAATATCAGACATGATCAATCCACAATGGGGATTGATCCTATGAATAAAATATCAATAATAATAAGAATACTCTTTGCAGTTACATTATTTCAACAATACCGACAAACACCAGATCAAGGATCAGGTGGCCCCAAAATATCTCTGGGGTCTTATCCACCAAGGTACAAGACCAAGGATCAACCCATGCCCCAGGCATGGGTACCCTGGACCATGTCCAGGGGCCTTAGACATATCTAGGGACTTTAATTGCTTGATTTCAGACCAAGAACCCCAGTCATCTACTGGGGGCCCTTATAAGGGTCTTTTGCTGCTTGGTCCCAGACCAAGAACCCCAGTCATGTACTGGGGGCCCTCTCAAGGGTCTTTACTGCTTGGTCTCAGACGAAGAACCCCAGTCATGCACTGGGGGCCCTCTCAGGGGTCTTTACTGCTTGGTCTCAGACCAAGAACCCCAGGAGTGTACTGGGGGCCTAGAACTTGGCTAGGGTCTTAGCCATCCTCTCGGAGAATGGCTCTTGCAACTGCTTTAAATTTAACACTCCCTCTCAGCAAGAGAGTCATTCTCAGCTACACCAAGCTTGTCACGAAAGTATATAAACTTTGTCAGGGACAGTGGCTTGGTAAAAATATCTGTTGTCTGTTCTGTCGTCGGAACATACTGAATGCTGAGAACGTTCTTCTGAACCATGTCTCGGACATAGTGGTATGTGTTTCGTTCTGTCATGAAACAATGAATTCTCGGTGAGCTTTAAGCGACTTTGATTGTCACAGTGAATGACTGTGGGTTAAAGCTCAAATCTGAAAGTAGCTTCCTAAGCCACACTGCTTCTCTACTAGCAGCAGTGTATTCTGCTTCTGCAGTGCTTTGGGCTATGGAGCCTTGTTTCCTGCTGGCCCAGGAAATCATTTCCGAACCCAATCCTGAAGCAATATCCGAAAGTGCTCTTCCGATTCACTGTATTGCCCATCCAAACTAAATCTGTAAAACCATGGAGCATTACACCTCCACTGGAAGCATATCTCAGAATATGCTTCACAGTAACTATATGTAAATGTTTTGGTTCACACATGAATTGGTTGAGAGCATTTACCGCATAACAGATGTTTGGTCTCATATGTACGAGATAAATCAATGATCTGTCGATATAAGGTGGGATCTTCAAGATCTGAACTTGTGGCCTGATCTCGTAGCTTCTTTAGATTAGAGATCATTGGTGTGCTCATGGACTTGCAGTCCATCATGTCAAATCTGCGAAGCACATCAACAACATATTTACCCTGTGAGAGAAATATCTCTCCTGATTTCTGCCAAAACTCCAAGCTCAGAAAGTAATGTAAACGATCCAAGTTTTTCATTCTAACTTCTGCTGAAGAGCTTCCACTTAGTCTGAGCTATATAAAAATTTCCTTTCTTGTAAGGAATAGATGAAGATTTTGGACAATCTTCATATAAGGATGAACCCAAGACTCTGTCAATACTTTCATACTGAGCTCTCAGAGCTTGTTATAATCCATGGGATTCTTTCCCATGGATACCCTCATATTTAACTTCACTCTTTAAGAAAATCTTAACATCTATCAGATGAAGTGTCCAAAACAAACATTGCGACAAAAGATCCTGATGGAAGTAAGGATCTTGTCATAGATAATCCCTTCTTTCACGAGTTACAAATATACCCTCAATACAACCATCTGTTGTAGGTTTTATCTTATAAGGCCATTGGAGGTTACCACTGATTTGTTACGAGGTCTTTGAAACACTGACCATACATCATTCTTTTCTATTACAACATCTTCCCACATTTCAAATGTGGAGGGTTCTGAATCAATCACAAGATTCAATTTATCTATAGGGTCAGAGTACTTATCTGCTTTCTGCTTTCTTTGAAAGTGCTCTTAGGTGCTGAAAGCTTTTCTGCTTCCTTTAGTATTTCTTGGCACCAGGCTGGTTTCCTTTTAATAAAAAATTTCTTTAAAAAAAACGATAGTATCCCTTGCTAAGCTGCCATTTCTACTGTAGGTCAAGGACTAACTCATAAGCAGGGACTGCTCCCTCTGAGTCTTATAAAATGTTTGCCTCTCTGTCATATGCAAATTGGCTCCCTCTGAACCTATACAAACTTTTAACTCTAATCTGGTGTCATATCTTTTCAAGATGTTCTTGGTGCCAGTCAGACTTCTGAGTTCCTGTGCCAAGGATAATGGCTCAATTACAATGAAAAGAGATATCTGTAGGGTTCTCAAAATGAAAAAATACTCCAACTAGCAGAATAATTTGTTGGACTCTTTAACCAAGGAAATAACCCAAGGTTATATGTTGTCTTTCATATCAGAGATAAAAGACCAACAGACAGCTAGGTTTCCAACCAGGGAGAAAGACTTAGCTCACATAAAAAATAAGTATGTGCTGAGATTACAACTTTCTTGGTCATATAACAAAAGTACACATGAGATTCTTACAACATTCCAATGAGACATGGATACATAAAGATGACAGGAAAGTAATCATACCTCTCTTGTTGAAAGTAAATGGAGTATCCATGAACTTTGTTTAGGTCGAAGACATACTTGTATTTTGCAGCCAGTTACCAACTCAAGCTATCTAAGACATCTTCTGTGTATGCAGATGTTTGATACAAATCTGTTAGTTCAAGTAAATTCATATCCTTAAGAGAATATCCCATTGTCCTGTGGATAAAACATTATTCACCCATATGCAACGAGTTAGCAGTACGTCTTGAAGAATGAGGCCAAAAACTGCATTGTTCCAAATTATGTTCCTACAAAAGTCACCCCTCACAAGGTTGCACCACTCAAAGTATTGTGGTTAATTCTGTGTACTCTTTACAGAATATAAGGATGCATAAGGTGCTATTGAATTTTTTTACCAGTGATTCTGTTATTGCCACTGTAATTTATCAAAGGCCATCAAGCATCAATAACAATATAAAAAAGCTGAAACCTAACTCTTGTGATATTCAAGATGATGGTTACAGTCCTGTATCAGATCTTCAATTAACTCGGCCTAGCTTAGAAGTGAGAAAGGGGTTATTGAAGGTAAGAGTTATCATTTAAAATTTCAGTCAAACCTCCTAACAAGGGAACTCACCCAACTGGCATTGTTCACTCTACCAAAGATCCAAACTAACATCTCACAAGTGTACAAGACAAAAGTCAAAATAGTCTTTCACTATCCTCTCCATATCAATCAGTTCAAATAAAAGGTGTAAAGGATATCTTCTTGTCATAGAAGTAGTTCCAGCAAGAAGAGGTGAAAAGGGCTTTGATAAAGCAGAGTCAAAGAGGCTTAAACCCAAAAGGAGTTGGAGAAGGACTAATTTGATAATTAGGGAAGTCAAGCATATGAAAAGCTAATCATAGTAGAGTGTTAGTATGAACATGCATGTTACAATGGCATGCATCAAATTGACAACCTAGCACTGTGACAAGGATGTGTTTATATCTTGTTGTGCACTTTCCAACCTTTTGACCCAAATCATAATACACTTAAACTATCATGCTAAATAGGCATGCACTTTTGATCATAGCCATAGCCATAGCCACAGTCATTCAAATCTTCAATCAGATCTCACTTGCTAAAAGATGCAGAGATAACAACCTTAAAAAAAAAAACTTTCCAATTCTGTTAGTGACTCAAGGGTTCATATCTTGTAGCTTATCAGGATGGAAACCTTGTTCCCTTTCTCATATCTTCTGATCTGCAAAGCAAATTCTCAGAGTAGGATCTACGTAGGCTCAAGTTTTCACACTTTTGAGCTCCTCACGCCCTTAGCTCTGAAACCATGTTAGAAATAGAGAAGTAATGCAGAACAGTAAAGTCCTTTTTAAAATTTTCAGTTAGAATAACAACAAATTTTCATTTTTAGAACAGTAAACACAACAACACTGCTTGACACTTAGTAGAGAAACAATAAATTTCTGAGAGTGTAAATCTAACATACTTTCTGATCTAAACTGAAGAAAATGTAGATCAATATCTAGATCTAAACTAGATGCTGATATAGATCTATCATGTCAAAACACAAATTGATACTCTATAGATCTGATATTCATCAGATCTAGACAAGATTGGAACAGATCTCAAACATATTAGACTTCAAGTTAAATAAAGAATTTGACCAATGAACAAAATAGCAAGTCACTTACCTTGAAGACTTACCATTAAGGAGATACAGTCACACATTAGAGATGAGATGCCATTAGTGCTTATGCTCAGAAAAATCCAGGGTCATTGATCTACCATATAGGGTAGATCTCTTGCCAAGAGATGAAAGGACTTTCTTGCCACTAGTAGGAGAAAACACCACACAGACAAATTCTATGATCAAACCCTTGTACCCACACAACTTTCCTGCAGATAAAACCCATGTGCCAAAGAGGTACGACTGTCATGAAAACACAGTCATAGGGCACAACTGATTTAGATAAAAGCCAGATCTAAGAAGGAGAGGCCACGTCCAATGCAAAGGAGGCCAGAAAAGAGGAGAGACCACTGTCCAAGCAAAAGGAGGTCTGATCCGCATAGTAGAGGCCACGTCCAATTAAAGGAGGTCAGATCTAGATAGGAGAGGCCACGTCCAAGCAAAAGGGAGGTCAGATCCAAGAGGAGAGGCCACGGTCCAAGCAAAAGGAGGTCCGATCTGTATATTAGAGGTCACGGCCCAATCAAAGGAGGCTCGATCTGTCTAGTAGAAGCCACGACCCATTGAAGGGAGGCCCGATCTGTCTAGGAAAGGCCACGACTAATCAGACTTACCCTTAATGACAGCTTCAAACATCAAAAGCACAGGTTACTCCACCATAAGAACAGTCCTTGCATCATCCCTCAAATCAGAGATAGGCAACAATAAATCTGAGACTGAAAACTTGGCTAGAAGGGAGGGCCGAAAATATCACAAGGCAATCAGTCACTGTTGCAAGAGAGGCCGCAACCAACAGGGAGAAAGTTTGCTCACCCTTAGAGAGTAATAACGCAAGAGTGTGTGAAATGAGAAGGGGTAGGTCTCTTTTGATACTTTAGGCTAGGGGTTAGGCCAGGGGTTATGGTAAAGATAATAATTAAAATGATAATAAAATTAACATATTTAATTAATATAAATATTAATTAAACATGTTATAAATTAAACATTTAATTAATATTTTCAAATTGACCCCTAAAGCAAAAATACAAAACCCCAAGACAAATACAAACAAGGGTGAAGAGGGTTTGGCAAGGGTGACTAGGTGACAATACTTGTCCCTTCATTCTCAAAGTGACCCTTTTTAATTTTATCATCATTGCATATGGGATACATCCCTCATGTGGTCATGTCTGCCTTCAAAGAGGGACATATACCGACAAACACTAGATCAAGGATCGGGTGGCCCCAGAATATCTCTGGGGTCTTATCCACCAAGGTACAAGACCAAGGATCAACCCATGCCCCAGGCATGGGTACCCTGGACCATGTCCAGGGGCCCTAGACATATCTAGGGACTTTAACTGCTTGATCCCAGACCAAGAACCCCAGTCATCTACTGGGGGCCCTTACAAGGGTCTTTTGCTGCTTGGTCCCAGACCAAGAACCCCAGTCATGTACTGGGGGCCCTCTCAGGGGTCTTTACTGCTTGGTCCTAGACCAAGAACCCCAGTCATGTACTGGGGGCCCTCTCAGGGGTCTTTACTGCTTGGTCCTAGACCAAGAACCCCAGGAGTGTACTAGGGGCCCTAGAACTTGGCTAGGGTCTTAGCCATCCTCCCAGAGAATGGATCTTGCAGCTGCTTTAAATTTAACAGTGTTCAACGTTTGCAATACAATATAACAAAATTTCACAGGAGCCTACAACTTTATGAAGAAAAACTTTTAACTTCCAAACAACAGTAGAGTCAAAAGGATTGGTTCCTTGCTGGTTGACTCAGATGTTCCTCTAGAGGATTCCATTTGCCTGGTCATTTTTTCCTTCTTTCATTTCAAGAATTTTTTTCAGGTTTTTCACCTGCATAATCTTTAAAAGATTCTAGATAATTAAAGATAATACAAGATAATTTTATTAATGTCCAATGAATGACCACACAAGTAGGTTAATGGGGCTAAAATAAAGTACAGTTTGAGTAGTACAAAGCGGGAATGCAAAAGCAGCTTTGATATCTGAGTTACCATCAACAAGAAAACATCTAATATCTAAAAGTCAAGCCAAAAAAAAGCTAAGAAACTAGTCCAAGAAAGAAAAGGAATCAGACATGAAATGAACCAATTAGAAGTGAAATCTCCATATCAATATAGGTGTGTCATGTGGTTCTGGAATTAGAAGCCGAGGTTGAGAGAGAAGCAAGAGAATTGGAAGTCTCCTCATCTGAGTCCTCAATCACCCTGAAGAGGCTGATGCACTATTTGAGGCGGTCGACTGGAGAGTACTGGCGATTGAGGAGTCTTGGTTGTGTAATCCCGTAAGGGATCTTGGGGTGTGCCCTAGATCAAGGAGCCCCACAACTCCTACAACTCAAGGACGTGGGAAAGATCCTCTGAATCAGTGACTGTTCTCTTGGTGGAGCATGGGTTTAAGTCAAGGGACTCTGTCTCTGGCACTATACCCTCCTAGAACTCCTCTGCCTATTGGTACTATGGATTTTATCTCAGGTTCTTGGATGGGAGCTCCACAAAAGTCTATTGCAAGAAGGGGACAACTATCCATGGGGGGCAGAAAGAGTTTCAAGGTCTCATGGATTTGATATTTGATGAAGTTTGTAGTGGCTGTTGCTTGCCGACTGTACTGGTCAGATAACAGGGAAGAAAAGTGACTTGGAAGAATTTGGACAAGGAGGCCCACATAGAGATTGTGATCATATAAATATGAAGGTAGATAAGACAAAAAAATATGGATACCTCTGATCGAGATATCAAAAGAATATGGAGACAAACCCACCAGAATCCTGATGGAGGCAATGAAACTGTTAGAAATAGGGAAAATTCAAAACAATAATGCTTTTAAAATTTTTCTGTTTACTAGATCAGCATAAACAAGAAAACATACAAACAGATCTGAAAACAAATGAAATTTCTGAGTATGAAAAAAAAACTTTTAACTTACCTCCTGAATCAATAATAGATGTACCTGTCACATGTGTGGATGTATGCCACTGTAAGTATGCTCAGACTAAGTTTAGGTTCATAGATCAAACCTCTAGGGTTTGATCTCTATCAAAGAGAACTGTAGGACAGTTTTGCCAATAGATAGGAAGCCCCAAGGAAGACAACAATAACCCAGTCTTAACAGCAAATAACCTCAAACAGAAAACCCTCCAATCAACAAAGATAGCACAGGAATAGATCTGGACAGGTGAGTAAACTCCAACAACAAACCCTCTTACTCAGAAAAACTGGACTGCACACAGAGAAACCCCCATAGGGGACTCAAATACTCCAAGCGGCAGCTAGAGGAAGCATGTAAGCCACGGAGGGTGCCTAGAAAGGGGCCGCAGCTCCTCCACACAAAGATCCGTGCCTAGAGAAGGAGACGACAACCACAAAGCAGGCCCGGAAGAGGGTAGATCTGAAGCTAGAGACAGGTCCAGCAGCCTGGTGAGGGGCAGATCTGAACAAAAGACAGGTCTGGCAGCACTTTACACCACATCCAACAACCTCAGCAAATACTCCAAACTTCCAGCCAATAAAAATCGCAGAACTGAACTTGAAAGGCAAAAGGGGAGGCCGCATCAACAAGAGAGAACAGTCACTGAGGTAGCCGCAGCTAGTAGGAGGATGAGAGAGTGAGTGTGAGTGAAATGAATAGGATAGGTTCTAATTTATAGTTAGGGAGAGAGGTTAGGGTATTTAGAATAATAATTAATTATTGACATATTATTAATATAAATATTAATTAATATGTCAATTAATATTAATTAAAATTCTAATTACATATTAAAACCCCAATCACAAAATTAAAACCCTAGTCAGACAAAATGAAACCCAATCACATAAACCAAGAGGGAAAGCAAACCAACAAGGGGTTGCCTGTTAAGATAAAGTCAAGGGGGGGGGGTTCCTTAATGGAAAAACATGTCCACATGAGTCTCATGGTGACCTCTAAACTTTATCATCATTGTATAAGGGGTTACATCACACAATGTGGTCATGCTCATCTTCATAGACTCTCCTAGGTCTCATGGACCGTCCCGGGAGATAGGAAGAGGATCACACATCAACAGAACTTGGTATTACACCAAGATCTACCTGGTCAAAGACCAGGTTGCCCCAGAACATATCCAGGGGCCCTAGAACACATCTAGGGTCTTATCCACCAAGGTACAATACCAAGGATCAACCCATGCATTAAGCAAGGGTTCCCTGGAGCACATCCAGGGGCCCTAGACACATCTAGGGGCTTATTTCAACCACCCTGGAACACATCCAAGGATCAATCCAAGCACTGGGCAAGGATTCCCTGGAATACATCCAGGGGCCCTAGAACATATCTAGGTTCTTAATGCTTGGTCCTAGACCAAGAACCCCAGTCATCTACTAGGGGCCCTCACAAGGGTCTTTTGCCATGGCTCTCACAGCTTGGTCTCATACCAAGAAACCCCAAGAGTGTGCTGGGGGCCCTAGTCCACAACTAGGGTCTTATGCCATCCTCCAGGAGAATGGCTCTTGCAGCTGCACTAATTTCAACAGAAAATGGGGCATCTGAAGATGAGGTGTTCTTCCTACTTTGTCTCTTATAGGTTGTGCAACAGACAAATCCTATCTGGGTGAGGGAGGTAGTGATCGATTTCGACCTGGAGTTGAAGAGAGCTCACTTTGAACTGACACAGGGCAATTGCAAGGGCGTGCATCTAGTTCTTGTACATGCGTGCAGGTTTGACAACAAGGCCATTTGTCACCTCCAGGAAGTGCTCAAAGTAGATTGACATCTTAGGGTTGAGACCCCAAGGAGGCACAATTCGAGTGATTTGGATGTATTGTTTATAAATGTCCTCTTTGATTACCCTGTTCGGGTCTTGTTTAGACAGTAGGAGGTGGCCTAGAGCGTCTAGAGAGTACTTGAAAGGAGGGAGGTGGTTAGGAGAGTTGGCCATAGATTGAAGCAACCTGAAGGCCTTAGAAAATTAGCACTGAACTTTCATATCAGGGTTTGTAGAAGCAAGGAACTCTAAGGAGCAGAGAGCAAGATGGGGTACCAAACCCTCCTTAAAGAAGGATCCCCCAGAGTTCAGACTCTATGAAGGGGAAGAGAATAGTTTGAAAATGGTCTCCAGGGGCAGAGCATGTGCTCTGAATCTCGTTTTAGATGATGGACTGAGGATTGTCTGCTTGCATTGAATGATGCACTGCAACATAAGAAATTGTACTCCCTCCATTCAAACCTAGTGGACTTGAAGCACATTGTTTTCTAGACCTCAAACCAATAGAGGATTGTAGCTTTGATGATCATATCCGAGAGGTGCATCTTAGATGCGATGCCCTAGAAGTAACCTTGGAAGTTTTGTGTAAGACCCTCGCCTAGAGTGGCGTTAGGTACCTTCGTTGTATTGACATGGATGGAGATAATGGATAGACGATTTGGTTGACGCACCTTGGCCTATTGGCAAGGCACACCTCAAACAATCGCCTTTCCCTGTTGGCAATGCACACCTTAGACAACTGCCTTGGCTCATTGGCAAGGCACACCTTTCACAGTCGAATGCCTTGGTGTGTGGCAAGGTGCATTTCGGATGATCAGATCTCTTGGCCCATTGACAAGATGAATCTCAAATGGAGTCAATTATACCTACAGACACATAGGGTGTGTTGACGCCTTATACACACCTGGGGTAACGTGGAAGAAACCTTCAATCCATTTGGTGTGCTCTTGGGGGCAAGTTTCGAGTCAAGGTGCTGTTTCCCGATCCTCAACTCCTCTGTTTAGGCCAACTCCTAGCGAAACCAAGGGGGGTAGTCCTTATGAAAATAATCTAAGGCTCTTTTAAACTAGGAAAGCAAAAAAAAACTACTTCTAGGGGTTTTATTGCTTAATAAAACAAATACATTCAACACTTAACATTCATCATCATTTGAGATAATCAATAAACCATTTGTCCATAAGCATGCATATATTGAAAATGATACAAGATCTGCAAGATTTAACAATATAAGTTAGACAATTACATGAATGTAGAAGATTGCTCACATAAAGATAAACTAGTTATACCAGTGCCTTAAAAGGAGTCGTGGGCAATTGTTGATCGAGTGTTTTATTAAGATAAATTAAAGTAAGTTAATGAGATAAAGTGTGGCCTCTTTAGGGGATAGCTCTTTGTTTGGAAACTTGCGGAGAACTTACTGAAACCCAAGAGGTCTCATCAGCGAGTTCACTAAGGGCACCGGATGTCCAAAACGGGTGGGAAAACCAGGTCCCAAGAGGGACCTCGCCTTACTTCACAGATTACCCTTAGGCATTTTCCCGCGCATTGAGCTAACAACTTCAGAGATTTCCCTAATTAAACTACAAACAAGGTTTATTGACTTTGCAATACTTGAAAGAGATAAACTTTGTACCTTGCTTTGTAACTGAAAAGAGAAATTGCAAGATACTTGGAGATTGAAAGATTGCAAGACTTATTGGTGATAGTAAACAAAGAACTCTAAACTAAACATGCATAAAGATTGAAAGTTCCTTTTTAAAACATTCATGTGAAATGTGAGTGTTATGTGTGTTAGATTCGCTTAACTTGTATGTGTGTTTGAGATCAAAAGATTAAACATGCATTAGTAGAAAGAAAGCCAAACCAAGACACACAAATCCTCCTAATGGGGATGGAGAAACTGGGCACAAAAGGGCCTGTTTTTATTGCACTTATTACAATGAGAACTAAGTTCTCTTTGAGCTTAACTTTAGAAAACTAGATCCTTATAAATTTTGGTTCTTGTGAATTATAAGAAAAAACAGGAGAAAAACTTATTTGATGAAGTAGAAAGCCCCCCGGGTGCTCCGAAAGCCTTGATTTCGCCAAAATCAACGGAATCTTCCCTTGTTTTTGGATGGACCTGCTAAAAACCAGCAAGCAAAATCGATTAGAAGATGATAGAAAACAATTTAAAAGACTCATTCAAACTTGGAAAATTTACTCAAAAATTTACGAAATTTTTTCAAGGCAAAACCGACAATTTTTAGAGACTTTTCGACACTTTTAAAGAACCTAAACTAAGCTCCTTTAGTTGTTTCTGTTTGCTGTCCTAAAACAACAAGCATAGGACAACTAACTAGCTAGATTTAAATTGCGGAACAAAACAATTAACTAGTCTAAGATCTAAATGAAAATGGCCTAGAAACTGCAAGAAAATAGCCTAGATCTACTCCTTTAGTTAGAAAGAATTGCAACTAGATCTAGAAACTTGAAGCATGCAGCATTAGATATCCAAATTAAACTTTTATAACAGATCTAAACAACATGCAACCAAAGAAAATAGAAAGAGAGAAGAATTTTTATGAATTTTTCGGAGTTTTTTGCTTGAGCATGGAACACTTGGGCTATGGGGTCCCTTTGATGTGAGAAGAGGGAGAATGTCTTCTTTTCGAACTCCTTGGACAAACAACGGATGCAACCGAGCTCCTTTGCCTCTCCAAGAACAAGATCCTGCATGCAACACAAAATACTTGCAAATACATGTATACTTGGTGTTTCCTACACAGAAAACTCACTAGCACATTAGTTTAAACCAAAACAAAACATGCAATGAAGTATTCAACATAGATAAACAAGTGGATTAAGCAATAAGCAAATTAAATAACCCACTCCAATTTAGATAGTAGTATCCGTATGATCAACCAATCAAACAATAAATAAATGCAGTATATCAATGTAACATCACCTCATATAAGTCCAACATTCATCCACACATAGTACCACACACCATAGATGAGCTCCAAACTCTTTTATTATTCGAATAGCATGAGAAAATTACAATAGTGATGTACAAGCTTGCCCAAACTTCAACCTAGAAATGGAGGAGGGGTATGCTTGTTTATATAGCATAAGGGGTGACAACTCCAAGAGAGATGTGTGAGAGTAAAGGAGGAGATGCGCATAGGGTTAGGGAGTGGCGCATGAGTTGATAGGGAGATGTGTGGAGTGGATAGGTAGTGGAGTAGGGTGAGTGAAGTGAGGATGAGTGAGGTGGAGTGGAGTGGTGAGGGAGTGAAGTTGGAGTGTGAGGATGCGTGAGGGCTTTGGGATGTGCGCCATCCCTTTAGGATGCGCCATCTCATCAAGTGGGGTCGAGTACCCACATTGGGATCTCCTTTACGCCTTTCACTCCTACTGAAGTCACCTCCACCTTAGTTAAACTCGCCTTGGTGTTCAGTCAACCGAGGACACAAGAAAAACATGTTTCTAACATGTTCCCCAGTTCTCCTAAAAAATAGGAAATTAATTAAATCACCCATTTTTCGTATTTATTGAGTAATTTTCATTTTTTGTGTGAAATTAATCACTTTTTTGTCTCGAAAGAAGGGAAATAGAGGTTTACATGATACCTTGGACTGGAAAACGACCATAAATATGGCATCTGATAATGTTTGATGCCATATTTTTACAATTTATTGACTTGGAATTAAAAAATTCCATTTTTGCGGGAATTTAATTAATTCACTGAAACATTAAAAAAAACCTATCCAACCTAGCCGCAATTTCCATAAGACTCAATCAAGATGACCTAGTATGAGTTCATAAACATTTAGACACTATGCATTGGTTATACCATGCCAAGGCCTAACCACCAGCACATACTCCAGCTCTGGAGTCGGTCTTCTGAGTGAAAAAACTTAGAAATTATTAATCGCCCACAAAGGTAGGCAGAAAAAATAATTAACAAGTGAAAAAAAACACTCTAGAGTACATGCTTGTACCTAGGTCTTGGGTGGCCAATAGCCTTTTACAATATCTCATACTCAGGTCATTTATTACAATGGTGGAAATGCGAAAAAATGTGGTCTTTTGAAAGACCGATTGAACTCTAAACTCTGTCATATGAGCACTGACTGCTCAATCTTTGGCGGCTCTTCAGGAAATCCAGCTTGTGCAAACTGGTGGATAACAGCGTGCATTGTAGATAGAGCCGGATGCACTGCAAACGGAGGTGGGTGCACCTACAGACAGACAGGGCGCATCACAGATAGTGACAAGTCGGACACACCGAAGGAGTTGGATGGATTTGGCTAGAGGCAAAGGAGGTCTCTGTAGGCAACATGCACTTGGCATGATGGACAAACAAGTGACAATAAGGCTTGATGACTTGCGGCCCTAGACTTATATGGATCGATAGAGTTAGGTGGTCCACATTTGGTGGTTGTGACGGACAATCAAGGTGCCTTTGGGCAGAAGTTGTCGCAGATTGCGATTGTGGGTTGCACTTATCGGGCATTCTCCCTTAGGCACACATCCATCGAGCGTACTTTCATTGGATGTCTAAGGCACACTTGGGTGTGATCAGATCGACTTGGGCGGATTGGGCACAGTTGTGCGGACTCAGATGAGTTGAACGCACTTGGGTCGATCGAGATGAGTGGAGTGAGTTGCCTTTAGATGAATTGGGATGGATTGGACGTATTGGCCCTAGGAACAGGTGGGTGCACTTGGGCATGGACAGATGAAACGATTGGGTAGATAGGATGACTTGTTTGGCTTGAGACGATCAAGATGGACGGGATGACCTGTTGGGCTTTAGACGATCGAGATGGATGGGATGACCTAGGCGGACGTGACGACCTGGGTGGATGGAATGAGTTGGGTGGGCTTGAGACGACTTGAGTAGACCCACATGAGTTGGAACGATGGGATGGAATGATAGGCGGACAAGTCATCGAAGATGAGCAAGTCGACTCAATGGCACTTGGGTCTGTTATCGCACAAACTCTCTCCCATTGTGAGAGGACTACTTGGCTGAAATTTGCGCCCCTCTTGGGAAAATTCTCTCTCTCTCTCTCTCTCTCTCTTTTGTGATATGGTTTCTATCTTGTCCAATGAAGTGAAGTGGTGCGCTACTCTTGGAGGCTCTTTCTCTTTGCTTTGGTGATGAAAATTGCTTGGTAACTAGGGTTTTGTCTTGGTATTTCTTGGAATTGGTAAGGAAAATATGCACTTTGTTAGGTTTCTTTCTTGTTTCATGCTTTGTTATTGGCTAGATCCTTGGAGGAGTATAAGGATTCACAACCTCCACCACGTTTTATCATTATTGTTTGTTGAAAAGGCTATTGCAAAGTTTGCTAGCAGGAGTAAAAGGGTTTACACCCTCCTAGACTTTACCTTGTTAGGATTGCTATCTCAATGGAGTAAAAGGACTTACACCCCTTGAGATCTAATACAAGAAGACTCCACAACCCATTTGGCAAGTTACTAATCTTTATTGCATTGGAGAAATAAATTGTTTGCATTGGTAAATGTGATTTTGAGAGATATTGAATTTGTTCAAGTTAGATTATTTTCTACATGCTATAAGCATTCTCTTTCCCTAAGGGCGTCCTCTTTTAGCCAAGCAATTTGCTGCTGTAATAAGTTTATTGCTACAGCCATTAGGGCTGCAACAAACTTCACTTTCTTTCATCGTTTACTCACTTCCCCACCGTGGAAATTTACTTGTGAACCTAGATTACTGTTCTACTGTTCATTGGCCATCTTTTTGATGGTTTACTTGTTGATTTCTATGATTAGAAATTGCTGATGTAGCAATTTTTCACTACAGCCATAAGGCTGCCCTAATACATTGTTGATAACATCTTTTTGCAGCCCCATTTTACCATCACAAGTTGAGTTTAAGCATTGGAATATTGTCTACATATTTTGGGCTTAATTACCCAATAATCATTTAATGAATTTGATGGTAAATTGTGCAGATGTTATAACTTTCTTATTGCCGATATATGCTGCAGTTCTGGGACAACAAGCTTAACTTGCCGATTCCCCATTGGTTGAGGCTAATCTTTCCATTTTTCGTCTTGTACAAGTTGCACTAATAGTGTTATGAGTGATCAATCATTGGAAACCTCTTATCGCTTCCCAAGACCTCATTTTCAGCCTCTCACCTCCTTCATCATTGATCATAGGGGTGGCTTACATTACATCTTCCTTTACCTCATCTCAATCCCCCAGGGTCACCCGAGATTCCCTCCTTGTGTAGGATTTTTCCTTCATTAAAGCGAGGGGAGGGTTTATCTGAGGTGACAGTGGGTAAACTCTCCCACCGTTATCGCCATCCAGTGGATTGGGTCGGGCTTTGCCCAACCTATAGTTTGCGCGATAACAGGGTCCACCTTGGATGGATGGGGCTTGCTAGTGCATGCCAAGACTCATATATATATATATATATATATATATATAGGTGGATGCCTCAATGTGCTAAGGCATACTAAAGAAATCATTTTCATAGGAGTAAAAGGAGCTTTGTGATTGTGCCGAGTTCAAGGTTGGGCATAATGGAATGACTTGTATTGCCTAAGATGAAGAGTGGAACAAGACTTGTAGAGCTTGCAGAAGCTTCTTGGGTTGGGTTGTGGAAGTTTGTTGGGTAGTTGGCATGAGACTGTTTTGCCTTGGTTTCTTTGTACCTATATAATTGGGTTGCAAGCGGTTGGCTGTGATACCCTCATTGTATCATGCAAACATTCTCTGTATAATAAAGTGTTTAGGCACCTGAATTGGGTGCTGGCCATCATACTTATGTTGTGTATTGCAGATGCTTAATTGTTTGTAGCATATTTATGTTCCTTGCACACTGTTAATTGGCTAAGTGTTGTATTGCTGGGATGTTTTGAGGATGCGGTTGGACGCATGCCTAGCGTTGCTTGTTGGATGAACTAAGTGTGTTAGACTTGGCTGGGCATCTAACTTGTTGTAGCCTTAGGTGAAGTTATGGGCAAACCTTAGGTTAAGAGGCGTAGTTTGGTTGTAGTAGGCAAAGGTTGGCCAAGCCACTGCAGTGGAGGGAAGCCAGTGCTGCACGACCACAGGTGCTAAAATGACTTGGGAAAACTTGTAGAAATTTAAATGACAAAATCAACAAGCTAATAATTCTGTCATAGACTTAGTAACCTAGAGATAACTGTCATCAATGAACTCTGATATGTACAAACTCCATAAATTACTATATGTAGAAATACACATTGCTAAGCAATTTAGTAGCTGAATAGACACAATGAACAACATTCAATCAACCATGAATAACTCAGAAATTTAGGCAAATGCCAGGGAAAACCCCAATGTGGGGAAACCTAAAGAGAGAGAGAGATTATATTAGCTTTAAGAAAGATTTATCAGCAGCTACAATACATTTTCCAGCCAAGAGAGACAACTTACAGCACAAAATTGTCCCACCACAAAACTGCCTTGAAATCCGTGCCACATTCTGTACAACTGTACGGATTTGCTGAAAATGGCACCTCGAAAAAGGTGCCCAAAACATGCAGCTGTACCTTGCCTTTTGTACCACCAACTTCCTTCAGAAAACCTTGCAAATGCTGCCTCGAAAACCGTGCCTTCTCTTGCCTCTATTTCCGTGCCAAAATTTTCTACTTACGACCTGTACGGATCTGTACAATACAGCCTGTCCCAACAAATAAAACAACAACACTCAAAACAGAAAATGCCTCCTTGGGATTTGCATCCTAGCTCTCTTGGGAAATGTGCCAACTTGATGCTCACTTTCCTCTCGAAACTCTCCTCAGAAATCTCTCTCACTCTTCTTCACTTGTGTCTTGCACACTACCCAATGCATTATTTTATAATTTCTGAAGGACATTTTACCTCCCAAGTGTCTTTTCACCTTCCCCCAACCCTAAATCCAAAGGCCAAGATCTAATCTTGCTTTTACAAGATCAAGGGCCATGATTCATTTCCTAAAAAATAAATCACTTAAAATATTAAAGTACATTTCACTTTATTACATAAGTGCACTTTATGAAATAAAGTCACTTTAATATTAGAAGGTACACTTCATTAAAAAGTCACTTTAATAAAAGAACCACTTTATAACAACTTTATAAAAACCGATTACAAAGTTAAGTGCCTAGTAGTGTCAACATAAGGTTACATCCGCATACAAGACAAAACATGCGGAGTACCTCCCGAGCTAAAAAGCTAACAAAACTCAAGTCGTAGAAAAAAATCCAGGTGGACTATAGGTCCGTGATAGTTGGTATCATAGTTGATTTTGGAGACAGTTGGTGCTCTTGACCACTGTCACTTCCAAGACAGGGGATTTTAGATCCGTTCAACCACTCTCATTGTTGCTGATTGCAACTATGTGAGACATTCTCCAACTTACAAACCTGTGAGATGTGGATCATTGCAGCCATGTGAAATATTCTCCAGCTTACAAACCTGAGAGAAAGCCCCTAATAAGGGTACGTGATTCCTATATGAGACAGAGATGGAACGTAGAGATGACCTCCTCCATTCAGAGAGTTGAGAAGAACTCCAGATGATTATCCTGTGGGAAAGGCGATCTGTTGAGTTGGACGTGCTTGTGGCCGAGCACAAGATGAACGTGTGAAATCCCAAAGTGTTGGGTGCATTGTCATGAGAACAGAAACGAAGATGATGTATTAGCTTCCTCTGAGCAACAGAGTTGACGAGAAACTCCAGATGACTCTACTATGTGATGCAGTGGGAAAGAAGATCTGTTGAGTGGACGTGCCTGTGGACAAGCACAGGTGAACGTGTGAAGAACTGGTTCTTTTGTGTAATGCAATGAGCCAGAGATATGGACATCCCTATGAATGTGCCCCTAGTAGATGAGCACTAGTGGGTGTATCAGATCCCTTGCTATATTGTTCAAGAGTCAGACCTGCCTGTAACCCTAATTGTAATGTAAAGGGTACAGGTCGGTCCCACCTTAATGTGACTGGTAATTAATGTAAAAGATAATTAATCTGGTTAATATTAATTATATTATAAGCTAGTGAGGTTGGCCCTTTTGTGCCAATAGACACTTCTGTTGACAGGTTCAGTTTAGTATAAGTAAAAGTAAATTCCTCGTTGAAGAATCATATCTTTCACTTGAGTTTGGAAATTTCAGCAAGTACATCGTCTTGGGAAAAGTGCGCACCTCTCTTGGGCACTAGTCTTCTAGGGTTTGAGCACCCTCTTGTGTGCTAGGTCTTATTGGTGGTGAAGGTCTTTCTCTTGAAGAATATAGCAAAGGATTTGGTTGGGTTTTCTTCCCTTGTTGAAAAGGGTTTCCCAAGATACTTCTTGTGTTCTTGTGCATGGTGTTTCTTCTTGTGATCTTGGTTGCTGCAACATTATTGTTTATGGTTAAGACAAATGCTAAAAATGTAATGAACTACATGCTTAACCTAGCTCATTGAAATGCCAACATGGTATCAGAGCATAGGTCTTGAAGAACCCATTACACAAGCTACAAGCCTTTACTAGTCATCCCTCCTGTTTTGTAGAATCGTATGACCCTCCTAGGGTTTCTAGAAAATCCGTAGGACCCTTTTCTTTTGAGTATTTCAGCCCTTAAAACTTGGACGTTGAGGCAAATTTTGGCATGGGAGAGTACGACCTTCTCCAACGCACCTCCAGAGACTCTCAGAGTGAATTTCCGAGCATTTTGAAATTTTGGCCCTAGGGTTTCACAATTTTCTGCAGATTTTTGTTTTTAGGGTTTTTGCAGCTCTTTGAAGAAGCCTTCAAGATTACATGTGTTCTTCTGACTTTCAAGGCTTATTGTTGGTAGTCATAAGCTTAACAAAACCTAAGGTTGCTAGCCTAGCCTAGCCATTAGGCTTTCTAGCCCAGTTAATAAGGGTTTGTGAAGAATCTAAAATATGGTGAACAAAGCTATTGATGAATGGAAGGAAGATGACGACAAGATAAGGAAGCCAATCATCTACACAAACTCTTACATTGAAGGGCCAACTTTAAAGTAGCAAGATGACAAAAGGTGACATCGTGACTATCTTCTTCATGAAGATCTCAAAGGAGAGAGATCAACCAGGTGCCATTGGAGAAGTCATATCAACACCCTCAGGTATGCACTTGTATATTTATTATTTGTATCATTGTCATGAGGGTAATTGCAGGAGGAAGGAACCTTTTGTTGAATTCATGGATAGAGAGGAATCTCAGTGCATTCATAGGAACAACACACTGGAAGTGAAGACTCTAGGTTTGATTGTTGTAATTGTCATTCCTTTAACCTATATTTCTAAAGTTTGCTACATTACAAGTAGGTGTTGTAGCTGTGACAACATTCCTTATATTGTTTTGATTCTAGAGATGTACTCATTATTCTCCTTTAGAAGATATTCTTGTGTTGGTTTTTTTTGTTTTCTTGTTCCAGCTAGGTTAACAAGAAAGGAAGATGTTTATCCCTCAGAGGGAGTCACTTGACTCAGAGGGAGTCAAAATTATTTGAGAAAGAGGAAGAATAGAACCATCACTGAGGGAATCAATGCAATAGTGCATGATCAGAATACTTCTATGATTCTACGGGCAGAAGCATGCATGACACAGTATATGTTGAGAACAAGAGTCGTCACCAGACTTTGAAAAACATAACTCCCGAAGAAGCCTTCTCTTTGGGTACATGAAAATACATTGGGTGTCCAGTATATTTTCATGTACCCAATGAGAAGAAGTCCAAGCTAGACCCTTCAGGGAGAAAGGATACATTTATGGGTTAACAATGAATCTTAGAAGACATTCCAAGATCGACATCCCTGGTCAGAGACAGATTGAGACAAGCAGGAGATATTGTCCTTGAAGAAGAGATAGCCTTTCAAGGATCCAGAGAATCTCAGATGGAGATTGACAGTGAAACAATACCTTCTCCCCCTTCGGCAGTTTAGAGGGAGACAAACATTATTCAAGTTGATCTAGTTGCACCAGTTGATATGTTCAGAGATATTGTAGTAGGGCATAAAAGGCCTACCTAGACTCACTTTGCAAGAGGCAGAGAAACATACAAACCTCTCAAGGCACATCTCAAGAAAGCAAAAGAAATTTTCGAGCTATCCTTCAGTCATGAGCCACCTCATTGATGATGAGCCTCCTTGTCTTAGAGAAGCAACAAGAGAACAGGTATGGCAAGATGCCATAACAAAAGACTACCAGTATATCTTAAAGAATGATGCATAAGATATTATTCAGGGACCAGAAGGGAAGTCTGTGGTAACCTCCAAGTGGATCTATAAGATTAAGCATGCAACTGATGGAAGTGTCGAGAAATACAAAACAAGATCTATAGCCAGAGGTGTCTCACAAATAGAGGGAGTTGTCTATGAATAGATGCTTAATCCAGTAAACCTGATACTCTTCCATCCATACTACCATCCACGAGTTGGAAACTATATCAGATAGATATATTCTTGATGAGTTTGGATTTCAACAAGAGTGTTGCTGATCGAAAACCTATATTATTACAGTGTTGGTGACAAGAGCTTGATTTGATGACTTATTCAGAAAGCCTTGTTGTTGGATACAAGTAATCCTTGACTTTTGAACTCGAGATAAAGAATCAGAGTATGATGCACTACTTCTTGGGACAAGAAGTATGACAGAGGACTGATGAGTTTTTTCGGAGTCAAGGAAAATATACAATGAAAATATTAAAGAAGTTTAGTATGATAGAATGTAAAATCCATCGTGATGGATTTAAAGAAAAAGATTGATAATGATTTAGACAAGACTGATCCACAGCTGATTGGATCACCAATGTATCTGGTTAACACCAGACTTGATTCATGCCATGCAATGAATGTGCTTAGTCATTTCATGAGTCAACTGAGACAGACTCACTAGACAACAACAAAACATATATTGAGATATATACAAGGCACAGTTGGATATGGCCTGAGATATGCCTCCAATGAGAACTTGAGTTTGCAGGATATGCCGATTAAGATTGAGTAGAAAGTATAGTGGACCGGAAGAGCACATCTGGTTGTTGATCTACCATGAAGGTTGCCATGGTTTCCTGATGTAGCAGGAAACTAAACTTTGTGGCCTTGAATACCACAAAGGCAAAGTATATAGCATCAAGTGTGCGAAGCAATGTGGCTTCACAAGCTTCTGACATACTTACATGATCATGAGATCGATCCTATGATGACAAGCAAGAGCCGTTTATAAAGCTCCTTGAAAACCCAGTGTTTCCTGATGGATTGAAACACGGTGCCCTTGCAAGTGTTTTTGAACCGATGGTTAGCACATGCAATATAACTCAAAACAAGTAACACTCCTCTAGATCTTTACAACACTGAAATGCTGATCTACACTCTAAGCATGCATGAAAATAAGACACAAGTATTTTTGGTTAACACGATCCTAGATAAACACCCCCCGGGGAAAATTGGTTTGGAATGAAAGTATATATAATGGTGATCTGAAGTAATGAATACAACAAGGAATGCAATACAATAGAACCTGGTATGATAGCAAACTCCTCTCAAGCTTGTAACATAAGTTCCAAGAAGAATGTGCCTAGGAAGGTGTGCCCTTCCTCCTTGTTTCTCTATCCACTGAAGTGATGTGACCTACCTCGTCCTTGGTCCAATTAAGAATCCCTTGCTCACAATCAACCAGTTGTGTGCCTCCTACACCATGAACCAAACATATCTAAAGTAGCACAA
Organism: Picea mariana; assembly: GCA_032191745.1. Taxonomy (NCBI): domain Eukaryota; kingdom Viridiplantae; phylum Streptophyta; class Pinopsida; order Pinales; family Pinaceae; genus Picea; species Picea mariana. The sequence goes on along the minus strand of JASDQU010508482.1, from coordinate 7,691 downwards.
GTCCTCCTAGTGCCTGCTAAGTGTGCGCCCTACTCCTAGCGTGCGCCCTTCTCCGAGCAATATCTCTCACTAAGAATAATAGAGGGTCTAAGCCTCCATGAGTCCTCCATGGAAGGAGGCGCCCAAGCTTCCCTCAACCAATGCTTCCATTCCCATCTCCATTGCTCCTCTCAAACTCTCCAAGTGAACACGTGAGTGAATGAGCCTCTTTAGGCCCTATGCGCCCCTCTTGAACCATCCATAAGGAAACCTAAGATTGGATGGCTAGGATTGTTGATTTGTGTACCTTGGGAGGTGTTCCCCATGTGTTATCCCTTCTTAGCACATGTGGGAGAGACATTTGGCTCTTAGTACTATGTACTTTATGTTCTATTTTGTACTTGACTTTGGTTAAAGTGCAAAATGTCACTTTTTGGTAAAGTGAATATTAAATCACACTTTTTGTGATTTGGAGGGGACATAAAGTGACTTAGGCAACTTATCCAAAAGTGGGTTATGAGGTCACATATATTTGGGATGATCTCAACCATAGATTAGGGATGATCTCATCCCTTGGATCTTAGGTTGAACTTTTGGAGCCTAAA
>JASDQU010508480.1:23475-37134 GCA_032191745.1 Picea mariana | reverse complement strand
AAATATAAGAACAAAATTAGAGTGATTGAATCTAATTAGAGTGATTGTAGCTGAATCAATAATCTTTTTACTCTATCAAAAGTGGATAAACCATAAAATCTTTCTAAGGAGTTAAAATAAACCATAAAATTTGATTTAAGGAGTGAAAATAAACCATAAAATAGTTCAATAGCACAAAATTACTAAATCACACAGAACTTTTTTAAGTACTAACCTTCAAAATCTAAGCTATGTAGAGTTTGATCAATTCAATGTTTCTCTTCTTGAAAGAGAATTGAAATCAAGATTTTATAAAAAACCAGAACACCATTGCATCAGAACACCTGAATGATTTTCGCAACTGTAGAAAATGATTGTCGTGACTATAGAAAATTTGTTGTAACTGAGATATATATAGGATTGATTTGTCATAAATGACCGTTGATTCTCACAGGTGCCATTGTTGGTCACTATAGCGACTAATTGGGCGTTGGTCGCTATAGCGACCAACTTTCGTCGTTAAAGTGACCAACTTGGAAGGTCGCTCTAGAGAAACCAACGTTTGGACCCCAAAAAAAAAAGTATATTTAGTCCAAAAAAACAAAAAAAAAATACGACGAAATTTTAAACCGTCGTAATTTGCGCCCAATGTAGTAGTGTATATATTGTGAAAATTCGGGACGAAGTTTAAAACAAGAGGGTGTGTATGTAACATCCTTCTCTTGCCCACACCTGATTGGACTTATTCTTGAGGACACTTGTGTGCAAGTGATCTATTTCCTTATATGATTGATTGTTTCACTTATGGATTATGATGATGTTGTGGATATGATGATATGTTATTTGATTATATTTGTTTCCACAGGTGATATTGTTTGGTTTCTCCTGAGTGTGTAGGACTATGGATCGACTGAGGATGTCAATGGCATCATTGGACCTCCTTGGACTCCGTATCGAGTCAGGGAGTGGACTGTTTATGGTTTGTGTATTTATGCTATCGCATATGTGACATATGAATAGTATATTATGATGTTGATTTTTTATCGCTAACATGTTTCGTTGATGGATGGAAGATGACGATATCTTTCTAATCAGACTCACATTTGGAGTAAAGGGGTCATGCATGAAAACCAAATATATTGAGGGAGAGGTGTGGCAACAACCCTGCCACAACCTATTAGCACTACCACTATGGATAGAACTGTAGGTTAACGATTACCTAGTTCGATAGATCCATGATGTTGTGAGGGCAGACTATGACAGTTGCTCACGATGATTCTAAAGGGCGCACAATAAGGTAGGGTCCTTATTCCTTAGAGGCCTTTAGACTCCCACAAGGTAACGTGACAGAGTATTGACACCAGGGGTTTGACGTTTACCAGAGTTAGTCAAAAGGCGATTGACACCCTTGGAGCACGTAGTGCATCTTGAAGGGCACATCGCGTAAATAAAACATGAATGCAGGCGAGTGGAACCCTTGCAGCATGTAGTGCATCTTGAAGGGCATGTTGCGATTTTTAACACCGGTAAGTTAATGAACCTAGTACCTAGAAAACTAGGTCTCCTTAGGACTCGGTCAGCCTTAAAATGAATGATTGCATGAGTAAAGATCAATAATTATAAATTCTCTAATTTATTATTCTTCTGAGCCTAGTGATCTTAAAGACTAGGTCTAAGTAAGACATGTAAAATAAAATAAAAAATAAAAAAAATGGACATTTAACAAAGCGGGGGTGAAGAAATTTCAAACATAAATAATTAAATTAAAATTTTGATGGAGAATCAAAATATTTAAAAGATTAATTGTTGGCTAAGTACAAACTTGCTAATTCAGAACTTAGACCAAAAAGGGGAAACTTAAAGAAAAAGGGGAATGTTCAATATAGTAGGGAATCTAGTCTAGAAAAATTTCTAAATTCGAACTCAACTAGGCTTTAAGAAAGGAGTCAGTCATTAAAGGAATGTAAGGTAATAAAGGGACTTCGAGGAGCATTTTTAGGAGCGCTTTTAGGTGGCCGAGGGAAATTGTCAAATTAAATTAATTAATTAATTAAAATTATTGTGCAACTAAGGGATCGGGTGACAAGTGTATAGAGGAGAATTTTCCTAATTAATTTTTAATAAAAAGGATTTAATGTGCGTTTTGGCAAGAAGTCACTAAGAAAACTCTTTAAAATAAATGGCAGAGGAGGAGAAGCGAGGACGTCTGGTAGGCGTAAGGTTATGCTGCCGATATTTTTCTTGACTGATTTTTCTTGTGGGAGTTGGGATGCCGAGCTCGATTAGAGAGTGGTAGCTCGACCTTGCGAGGTGAGCTGGGAGCTAACTTTCTCTGGTTGTAGGTGTGTGGCCCCTTTGCGTATCCGGGGGCTCATGGGGAAGAAGATTATCCCTAGCATTGGCTGGGAGGTACTGGTGAGGTCTCAACGATTAGCACACGGGAGCAAGGAGGATCACCAGCTGCCGAAGACATCAAAGCCAACATCAGTTACGATATTCCTATTTAAGATGTTATGGTATTAAAATTTTGTTTTATGCTTGTATGGTCATGGTATTTTGATGGCAATTGCATTGCGTTGAGTTTTCTTGCATATGTCCAGTTACCGGGGTTTATCATATTGTTCATTACAGGTTTTGGTTAAGTATTGTAAGCTGATATATGGAAGGAAGCTAATCTGTACATATAATGCTGATCTCGCCTGGTATTTATTTAATTCTGAAATTCACTGCTAGCACTTTGTTGATTGCGCCCTTTCTCTAAAAATCTGGGCGTGAATGTATATTTTTATGACATTGAGCGCTTCCATTTTTGAGTTGTATGTATATTTCTATGACAGTTGATAGATGCCATTTCTAAGCTGTATGTATTTTTCTATGACAGTTGATAGCTGCCATTTCTGAGTCGTATGTATTTTTCTATGACAGTTGATAGCTGCCATTTCTGAGTTGTATGTATATTTCTATGACATTTGATAGCTGCTATTTCTGAGTTGTATATATATTTCTATGAGAGTTGATAGCTGCCATTTATGATCTTATATGTATTGTTGAGGTTGATCGCTGCCATTTTCTGAGAGGGATTGTGTATTTTAAGAACGTTTTGTCCCTAACCTTGAATGAAATCTTGGATGATAAACCTAAACTACCATTTATTTTACTGCGTAGAAGCATTGGATGTTTTGTATGTTAGGTCTGGAAGTTGTTTCCCCTTGGGTGTGATAGGGCGAGTGAAGGTAGAATAAAGCTACCTTGACGGAACTGATTAATCCATGTTTCGTTGATCCTATTCTTTTTCTAAGCTTAAAACCATCCTTACCCAGATTCAAATTTTAGAGTTAAAATTCTTCCTTCTGCATTCTCTGGTTAAGTAGTTGTTCCATAAGGCATCACTTGGGTCTCAAACGCCTAACTCCTTCCGAACACACCAAAATCTTGTGCTCTTTTATCCCTTATCGTAACTTGGTTAAGATAGAAAAAACCTTTTGTTGAGGGTGGGGATATCTGATCTTGGAGTATATGTTTATGTTCTCTACGTATGCTTGGATCGATCGTTGCTTGGGTACTCGAGTCTCAATTCCTTTTCCATTAGGCTAATTTATGGGAGAAGGGAGCCCGAACTCCGTTGTCTGGTGCATTCCTTGATAGTTTGTTTACGGCCCTGGAGGAACCCATTTTTCCACGCACAGTACCCAGACCTGGTACAGAGCTGAGATGGCTTCCCTTCATGGTAACCGCTTAAAGTACTGGGCGCAAAGTTCCTTGAACCTTGAATGATCGTTCCCACACCCGTTTGCGCCCCTTCTGAAGCATCCCCTCCTCACGCGGATATCCCTGTGATGGATCCTCTCTTGAGCTTACCAACGACCCATGGGGACTCGTACCTACAACCCAACCGTCTTCGTAGGCAGTCTGAAATGATTCTCTCCTCGACATTTTCTTCCTTACCCAGGAAGTTTCTTATCCCTCTGTGTCTTCTCAAAAGCATCTGGGCATTTCCATACCTCCCCTGCAATTTATTTAATGCCCAGAATGTTTCCTTTAATGCTCTGAACGTTTCAGAAGTTACGGGTTTCAAATTCCTTCCATTTTCAGTGTGTTTTTCCCTTTGGCTCGACTTAAAGCCAGCCCACGATTAGAATGCGTACACCTGCCAAGTTTCTTCCTTTATGGATTATTTTACATTTGACCCTTAGACTGGTTAAATTACATTTGACCCTTTCTTTTTATTTGTTAAATCTAGTTAAATTGAGTGAATAGTGTGGACCTATTTTATGTAAAATCAAAGTATTAGTTTTATGGTATCAATGATGATTAAACATGCAAAATTTAAAATGAAAGTTTATATATGGATAATTTAGGGCTAGAACTTACATTGGCTTAATAATTTTCCCGTGTCCAAAATAAACTTAAATTGGCCACATGTTAAGGTTTATTATATGAATAAATGTGGATATTGTTTGTTTTATGGTTTCTTATTAAATGTTAATATTGATTTATTATTTTACATTAATAGTGTTTTATGATTAGTCATTAATATTGTTTAATTAATTTTGAGAGGTAAATAGTTTTATAAGAAAGTAATATGGATTTGACCATAGAATTTGTCACGAATATGAAGGTAATTTAGTTTCCGTTATGAAATGTGTATTTTTAAACTTTGTGATTACTTCTTGGGCCATCGCTTGTAACCTTAATGCCAATTAGATGCATCACAATTAGATGATCATTGTTTGTGCATTGGATTTTAGGGATTAAGTTCTTAGACTTTGTGCCATGAAGCTCTTACCCTTTTGGACGATTGAATTCCCCATCTGTGCCTTAATCTAATTTATGTGTTTTTTAGATTGGATTCTATAGCCTGGCGTGATGGACTGGAGTGTATTTACTGTTGGCGCCTTAAAATTTTATTTAAGGAAGTTTGTCTCGCGCCTTGGTTTTTGTCGTGCTTTAATAGCCGGATTCCTTGCACTGAGAAATAAGATGGGTGTGCAATGTTTTCGCTGATTTCTCGTGCACATCCATTAGGTGGTGACGTGGGATTAATCTAGTGAATGATTTTACATGCACACCTTATTTTAAAGGGGCATGTGAATGTTTCGTCCCTTCCTTGCACCTTTGAATTAATGATAATCATGTTCATTTTATATGATTGACCTCCTCACACAATGAAAATAAATAATGATAAATCTTGTGCCACTATTGGAGGTGATGTATGTTTTAAATTGCATTAATATATTCTCATGTGCCTTGTTGTGGAGTTGAAGTATGAATTATTTGGATAACTAGACAATTGTTAATCTGCGACAGTGAAGTTGAGGTTAAGTCGTGTGTCTTTGAATAAATGCTGACTTGTTGAGCTATGTAGTCTTTTTACATTCGCGCGCAACGATTATAATGTAAGAATGATCTTTTAGACTACTCGCGCTCTTGGATTTTATGTATTAATGACTTCCTTAGACATTAGTCTTCTAGCGTGTAATGGAAATTATTATGACAGATGACTGTATTTTGTGACTGGGCCTTGTGCCTCTAGAATAACTGATAATTTCTTTGTACCTTGGTTTCGATATGGTCTGTTATGTGTTATGGGAATGTTGACTCCTGTACCTTGATTGATAGATAGTTAGGATTGATGGACTGATGAAACAAATGATTTTTTTTGTTGTTAATTATTGTGTAGTTACATCGACATGCATGTCATGGCACAAGGTGATGATGTGTCAACATTGTATCATATTCGATTATTGACGCATCATATTTTTTTTCGTTAATTTTGTGATTAATGTGTCGATGATGGCGCTCTTATTTGATGGTTTAATTTCCTAACGTAGATTTAAAAAAAAATTGACTTGTCGTACGTCGCTTGTTGTCGTAACGGCGAGGTCATTACATATGGTATCAGAGTGTGTTCAACCCTACGACTGTGGATAGTCACGCCTTCCACTGCATTAAATCCTTGATGAATAATCAGTGCTAATTGAATTATTAACCTGTCCTTGTGGTAATCTAGGTTAGAGGATGCTGCAAAGATTCACAACATTGTGCTAGGGAAGGAGCTTGCGATGCCTCCAGAAGCACCCGCGCCCTAGGAAAATAAAACCCAAGGGGACAAACAATTCCTTGAGTAGGAGCCAATTGTTGTAAGGGATGTGGATGGACTGACAAGGTCCTTCTAGGGAATGTCATAGGCCTTGATTAACCATCTTCACTGAGATGGGGCCAGGGCACCTATACCCATGAGGGTCCACAACACACCCTAGCTAGATTGGTAGCGTTCACGAAAAAATTGAGAGGGTTATGTTACCGAGTCCATGAGTGCCATGGACAACTCAATTGTCGAGGCATGGGTGGAGAGCAAGGTGATGTGCTTTGCACTTTGCGGTTTTGACCTCTAGCATGAAGATCCACATAGGCGGTCCTCAGCTAAAGGGGAGCACTCTTCTTGGAGGAAGACGCTCCTACCTTAGCTAAACATGGTCGTCGAAGTCGTGTTAGGGGAACGGTTTAAGGAAAAATTTCGGGAGAAGTAATTGTCAGAGGAATTTATTGAGTGCCAGATTGATGAGTTTAATGCCTTACAACAATGTGGTCGTATGTTGTCAGATTATGAGATCAAATTTATGGAGCTACTTCGGTATCCCCCACATGTGAACATGAAGAAGCTGGAGATCATCAAGTTTATGACCAAGCTTAACTTCAACTTTCGTGTGAAGGTGAGGATCTAAATTCCTTGGATGTTGCAGGATGAAACCTAGTAGGCCTCTTAGATAAGGAAGATTTGATCGTGGGAGTCTAGGCATGACTCCTACATAAAAGTTTGGACTGACAACATCTAGTTTGCAGCAGCATCAAACGCTATCTAGACCAGACCACTTGGTATCAAGATACGTCTATAGGACCCTTGTTCATGAAACCTTGATGATAGATTCCTCAACAGAAGGCTCCCTATATGGGACCACCGCATCCGCGACAACACCGCCAACATCCGCCGTTTAGGTTTATCAGCAGAACAGACCAGGAACTTGGTTTGTGGGCCAACAATTTCTACTTTGGGGCCAAGAGTGTTGGGACAAAGTTGGGTGATGGCCATGTGGATAGCCACCATACCAGTAAGAATGTCTATATGAAGGGGCCAGAGAGGTCGGGTCAATGGGTCACATTACCTTGGTGAATGTGGGCAAGGCCCATAGGATTCTTGACCGAGGTAAATAATCGCCAGTCCGAGCACCATTCCACTATGCTCGAGGCATCGAGTAGCATCGCCAACCAAAATTTTAGTTGGTTAGATCCCGATGCTACAAAGAGCTCTATTTCTAGTACCACGCTAAAGGGATTCAGGTGCCAACCAGATGGTTGAAGGAAGGGGTATGAACTATCTCTTTAACTTGGGGAATAGTGTAAAAAAGTCTGACCTAACCATCACAATCTTAAGATTGTGACGATGTGATCTGTATGGACTGGTGGGAATCACATGATGCAATACTCAACGGTAGGATGAGGCAGTTGAGTTGGACCGATGATGAAGGACAAAGAAGTCTGACTGTAGGAAGAAAATAAGGAGTATACCTGAGGTTCATTTCTTCCCTACAACTACAAGATAGCATGTGCAAGGATGCAAGTTATAAGCATACTTAGTGCCGAACTTCAATGGCATGGCAGAAGGATTAGAATACCTTTCGTTAGTACGAGAGTTTGCGGATGTGATTCCCAAAAGAATTAACAGGTGTGTCGCCCGAAGCCGAGATGGAATTTATCGTCAACCTAAAATCTGGAATTGAACCAATGACAAGAAAGCCTTATCATACGTCGACCCCTGAGTTATAGTATTTGAAAATGCATTTGAAGGAGTTGTTGGACCTAGGAATTATACATCCAAGTGTATTTCCTTGGAGTGCTCCTGTTAATTTCATACCGAAGAATGATGGGTCATGGAGACTCTGCTTGACTACCGACGAGTATTCCTTGACGACATTTGATATTTTCTTGGGTGACAAAAGATCAAGACAAACTTTTACGCTTGGTACTATAGTATTGCGAGAGAAAAAATATGGGAAGTCACTGCAAGCTATTGATGATTCATTTCTTAGGGAATGTTGTCTCCGGTGAAGGAATTACTATGGATCCAATGAAGGTAGAGGTTGTTGTGGAGTGGTCTGCACTGACGAATGTCCCAGCAGTGCAAAGATTCATGGGTTTAGGGGGATATTATCGATGGTTCGTCAAGGGTTCTTTAAAGATAGTAAATCCGATTACAAAATTGCAGAAGAAGAACGAGAAGTTTGTGTGGACCAAGAAATGCGCGGAATCATTTCAAAGGCTCAAGGAGTTGTTGATGACAATGCCACTAAAAATAGACCCTGGCATGGACGAGGGATTCTTGGTATGCACTGACACATCCAAGTAAGGTTTAGAAGGAGTATTGAGGCAACATGGTCAAGTTATCGCTTACATCTCGAGGAAGTTAAAGAAACATGAGGATAACTACGAAACGCATGATTTGGAGTTGTTAACCATCGTTTATGCTCTGAGAGCGTGGAGAGACTACATGATTGGAAGAAATTCAAACTAAAAATGAACCACTATGGTTTACAACACGTTTTTATGTAAAATGACTTGAACGCGCGACAAGGGAATTGGTTAGAACTTCTTATCGAGTACGATTTTGAGATTTCCTACTTAAAAGGAACAATGAATAGAGTGGCAGGCGCGTTGAGTCTGAGACCACACATATTTTCAGTGATACCTCTTCAAACGAATCTACATGAAGGGATTGTAACTACAATGTGACGTTGACTGGTATAAAGAGGGTAAGGAATTTTTCGGGCAAGACACCATGTTGGTACCAAAATTGAGGAATACTGGACAACGATGGATCTTTGATATATAATAACTGAATTTACTTATATCCCAACGAAGAATTGAGAAGTTCTTGATCTTAGGAGAAGCTCATAGAGCAGTGTACATGGCTCATCAATATGTCATGAAGATGAGAACAAACCTTAATCCCTTATTCTTCTGGAAGGGATAAGGGAGGACATTGTCAATTGCATGGCGATATGTTTAGAATGTCGGCAGGTGAAGTATAAACATAGACATCCGACAACATTGCTATGGCCACATGTTATTCTAGTATGGTGTTGACGATTAAAATCATAAACGAAGTTTTTCCCGCAAAGTGTTGCTAAAGCCTATTATTATAAAAAATAAATAATACTAGTAGGTGGGACCCCCTTGAATTATTGAAGATTAGATATGTTCATATTTGATGTTTGTGATGGTGTGCAACATGACTTAAATGGTTGATGAGATCTTGTTTTTATTGGCTATGATTTGAGCCTATGAAGTATTGGTTCTTTATGTTACTATGAACTATGCTATTCATTGATACCATTGCTATCTGTCCTTATGACACCTACACAACAAATATGTTAGTGAAAATGCATAAAAGGTAGTTTGGGGAAAGGAAAAAATACTATAACAAATGAAAAAGAAAAGAGATCTAATTCTGCAATTTTACTATACCACATACATGAAAGGTAGTTGAAAAAAAAAAATAATGACACATACAAACAATTGGAAAGAACTAAGAAACAATGCAACAATTGCAAAGGGGAAGAATTTAAACTATCATATATACTATACTACATACATGAAAGGCTTAATGATTATGGTTAAATCCTAGCTAGCAAGTAAATGGTATGCAATTTTATAGAGTTATATGGTTACTATGCATATGGTAGGATAAGATGTGGGTGGCACATTTGACAAGTGAAGGTCGCTAATGCTTATGCGATTTGTTGTATGGAACGCGGTTGATTTGTTTTGTGGCATAAATCGAGAGTATGATATGGTCACGTGATTGTTGGGTGATGGTTTCAATACATGTGATTAATAGTGTAAATGAGAGGTTTGTTGCCATATACTAAAAAGTAAATGGACTGTGAATGGAGGCGATGTGCATTTACTGCACATCACCTTTACTCCTTTGCTGGTCGCCACCTTAATTGGGATATTGTTGATCCTTGTTGTTGTGGTTATGCTCTGATTTCCTAGCAGAGAGGAACCACTCAACCATTTTTCATTTTAAGGTGCTTCGATCACAAGTATGTCTTTTTTTGATCATCCATGAGTTTGCTCTGTTATGAAATGGATATTGGCTCGAATGTAGAGGTTGTGTTTTCCTTAAGTACTTCAACTGTGTAAAATTTTGTTTTTGGAATGAATTGTTGGCGGGTTTCTCTGTGATAAATATCTGAAGTTATAGTGTATTGGGCCATCCTGGGTGTTAGTAGCCATAGGGGATCTTTGTGATCTTTGTTGGTTTAGTTGGAGGGTTTTGTTGGTTTTGGTTGGCTGGATTTCCTCATGTGTTCACATCACTATGTCCAATATCTTTCTTTTATGGTTTAATGTTTTGAGGCACTCTGTGTCACTGTGTTTTGTTCACTTGGGCGTTGATTGATTTCACTAGTAAAGGTCGTGAAATGGGTTTTCCTATTCTTACACGACCCTTTCTTCACCTTGGTGTTGTGGTTGTTTGGCCAAAGAGCCACGAGGGTTATACCCTCCATGCGTTAAGTACCATTATTGGCCGAGTTGGAATGTCATGCCTCTGTGGTAGCCCTCCTCTCTCAGGATTTGATATTGTCCATGAATAATTCATGGTTCTCTCCATGTATGCACCATTGGTCTCAAATGTTTTTCACCATTGAAGGGAGTTGGCTCAGCATTTCCTGTGTTAATCATAGTGCAAACCTTTAAATCCACAGGTTTGGGGGTTGACATAGAACACTGACATGGCTTGTCGGGTTTACTGCTTGGTTATTGTTGAATGGTTGTGTATTTTTGACAAAAAATGGGGTAAATATTCACCCATTTGGACATATGACAATCATGTTGGTTTGATATCTAGTCACTGCCTCTGTTATTAAAATGAATAACCCTGCATTGTTAATTGGGTAGTCCAGATACACAGTCGATTTCCTTATGTTTGATAACCCAGTATTGCTTTATTTGAGAAGGTCACAACCTCCCTCCATGTGAATGCGTGGGTATGTGTGGTTGCCAAAACATGTTTCGTTGATTGGTTGATACATAGTCATGGTATTTTGTGCTAACGATTATTTGGATTTTGGGCTTGGCACTGATTACAATTTCTTAATGTTGCTCACACATATTGGGTTGTGTGTAAGGTGTTTCTACACAACGATTAAATGGTCATGGTAACTGTTAGTTTCTTTTGGGGGCCGAATGGTTATTGCAACTGGATAACTATAGAAAATCCATCCACTGTATGCATTATGATTGCATAAGACCGAGTTTTTGAATAGCATGGTTGATTGCAGTTTGATTAAATTGAAGCAATATTGTATTATATTAATGGATCAACACGATGGGTTGAGTTATTACTATGACTCTGTGTTTGGTTTTGTAAAATGGGGATATTACATCATAGTGTTTTGGGTGGCTGCGCACCATGTGTAATATGGATAGTTTGAGTTCCACACTCAAAGAAAGTCACAGAGTTTAAGCACGACTTGTCTGCATTTTGATTATTTGTTTTACGAAGACATGCATGTTGTTGATACCTTGTCATGATGGACAACCCAACATGATAGAGTAACATTGAATTGGGCTTGTACAGTGAAATTTTTTCACTTGCATAATTGAATTATCCTGTGCATAGCATGTGTTGGAATGATGGATGATTGTCGATCTGTTTAAATAGCGATCCAGGTTTTTTTTTAAATCTGGATTATTTTTTCATCCACTACATATGTTTAATGAATATCATCACATTTTAAATGACACACCTAATTGCAGTGATAGTATGAATTCATTGTTGTTTTCGAAACATGACTTTTGAGTGTATTTGTTGATTGAAGTAAGGTGTGGGAAGTGGTTGATTATGATGGTTAACAGAGTGGAAATGGTTACTATTTGAGGATTGTTATAAGATGCAAAGTGTATAAATGAAAGAATAGAACTCCTTTATAGATTGTGTGAAATGCATACTGTCTTGTGATGGCAATGTGTTGGACATTTGATTATGAACAATGAAGTAGTTAAATACATAGTAATTGTTATTTGGTCACAATGATCATTGGTTAGTGCATCTCCTTTCACATAATGTTTTATGAATCACTTAATTAATCTTACGAACAATAACCACTCTTTTTCCCTTCCATTATTTCATTTTCCGCTAATTACAAATCCCATCACCTTCCCATATTCATTTTCACTCCCTGTTCTGAGATTGATTACAGTGGAGAGAATTTCGATACTAAAGCCGTTGAAAGTGGTATTGTCTTGTTTGTATTATAGTGATGTTTTATTGGTTTACTTTACAGTTGATTGTTGTTGTCATTGAGCAGTAACCATGTTCTTTCCCCCCTCATTATATCATGTTTTGCTTAATACAAACCCCTTACATATCCCAGAACCCTTTTTCATCCCCTACTCATTGATAAACAATAAAACAATTTGTATGGATTGGATTGCATGAGTCTGATACATTGCTGAGCCAAATCTATTTCATATTTTTAAGAGTTGTCATGTATGGTTATTTAAAATACTATTTTCTAATCGATCATGCATGCAGGAAGGCGTTTTTCTCCAGTCAAGGTAGCCATGGTCGAGGAAACAGCGGTAGAGGTAATTGGAATAGAGGCCCATCATTCCCTTGATAAGGGAAAAGCCATTGCTTCCTCTTCCTCACCCTCCAATGGCTCTGACAAATCCGTGTATTCTCGGATGCATTTGAGGGATGATTGTTTCCACATGATCAAGGAGATTAGGCCTAAAAAATCTACACAGCCAAAGGAAAATTCAGGAAAATCGAAGGGTGACATCAACAATCAAGGAAATATTGCATCACAAAGTGGAAAATATGGCTTTTAAGTTTTATTTTATATATTGTTTTATGACAGTTGACTTCAGGGATCTTTGGACAACATGCTTTATTTTGGATATATGAGTAATATTTTTGGAAATAAATTCAAATATCATGATCTAAATTATCAAATGGAATATGTGGATGGGAGTCACAAGGAGGTGTGTTTTTATTGACTAATAGTTATGTTATGATTGTTATAATGGTTATGAGATAAGGGGAGTCACAAGGGGTCCCACCTACTAGTTATTATTTATTTATGACCTTTATTATGATTATTACTTTTCCCCTTAACTAAAGTTGGTTGAGTCTTTTAATTAACTTATCTAATAAGTTGGTTCAACTTCTTCAACAAATTATAAACTGTTTAAAAGGAAAAGGAAAGGGAGGAGTGAAAGGAGGATAGAAGCAGAAGCATACTAAGGTTTGCTCTTTGAGTTTATGTTGAGATAGTTCAGTTTTCATTCATTCATTATTCATCATAAGCCTAATTCTCTTTTATGATAGCAGGGTCTTATTGTAGACAACAAAAATATTCAGGGTTGATTCACATCATTCAGACACTTGTTTTTCAGAGGTGTTGATCTATCTTTGATAGTCTGTGTAGACTTGTCTGTTTGTGAATTAATTTTCATGACTGACAAAGGCTATTATGCAGAGTTGAGTGGGCAACAATTTGTGGTAGGCTAATCCATCGTTTAGAGTTCATTTTTGGTTTTTTGTCAGAGGTCCTTTTGTATGTTCCATCAGAATGTCTAAGTTTGACTTTGGTCCAAAATTTCTGCATG
>JASDQU010508480.1:9719-23425 GCA_032191745.1 Picea mariana | reverse complement strand
CAAGTTGATCCAACTTTTAGAGTTCAGTTTTGGTTTTCTGTCAGAGGTCCTTTTGTATGTTCCATTGGGGATGTCTAAGTTTGACTTTGGTCCAAAATTTCTGCATGAGATTTTGTAAAGAAAATGACTCTTTGGTGAATTTGAATGAAATAAAGGATTGCTTTATGTCTCATCTGTCTTGATTATCATCTTGGTGACTTTACGTCTATCTTTAGACTTATTTCAGAAACTAATATGTTCAGAAAATTACATATAAATTAAATTTCCAGCAAGCTTTTTGTTGATAAAAGACTAGCCTAAGCACTTGTAATTAATACTTGTGAGTTAGGATGTTATTTTTGTTGGCTATAAACATAGGGTGATATTCCCGTCTACTTTGATGTAGCCAAACCGAGTCTGAAAATGCTTGAGTAAGATCATTTCTTATTTTTTCCTCAACAAATGGGAGGTCATTTTGATGGAATTCCTTGGGGAAATTGTCGCTGATGGTAAGGAGGCACAACTCAATTTTGTGATAGTTGACACTCTGACGAAGAGTTCCCATTTTGTCCCTGTGCGTATGATGCATCAGGCGCCAGGTATAGCTAGAGTTTTTATCAACAAGATTTTCAGACTATCCGACATACAAGAGGATCATATTCGATCGAGGATCGATGTTTACAGGACGATTTTGGACTAGTTTCTAAGAGGTCTTAGGAACCCCACTAAACTTTAGTACCACATATCACCAAGAGGCAAATGGGTAGACATGATGGATGAACCAAGCCTTGGAAGGTTGTGTTTCATATGCGTGTGTTAGACCAACAGAAACGTTGTAAATAGTTCTTGCCATTGGTAGAGTTGGCTTGCAACATTAACTATCAAAGCACCATTAAGATGGCACCATTTAGTTTCTTTATGGGAGACCATGTTGGACGCCCTTGATGTTGGATCGACTTGAGTATGGGGTCCTGGTAGGACTAGAATGATCCAAGAATTGAAAGAACAAAATCAAACGATACGAAAGGGGATGGAAGAAGCATAGGATTGACAAAAGGGTTTGTTGAGGTGCATCACGCCGACCATAATTTGAAAGGCCTAATGAATGGCCATGCCTCATTATTTGAGGTGTTGTGTGATGTTTATCTTGTATCTATCTGCGAATTTAGGTTAGTGATCCTACACATGAGACTGACTGATTTCATGGAGGATGTTGGGTGAGGGTGCAACTATGGCGTCAAACTGTTGATCAGGTGAAGGTCCAGTTGGAAAATTATAGTCCACAACCAACTACATGGGAGGATGCATATGATACGCGTTCGCGGTTTCCATTTTTTTTTGTTTGATGGCTAGACCCTTTGATATTGTCAGATACTTTATTTTTTGCCTATGTACTGTGAAACTTTGGGACGAAGTTTAAAACAAGAGGGGGTGTATGTAACATCTTTCTCTTGTGCACACCTGATTGGAATTATTCTTGAGGACACTTGCATTCAAGTGATCTGGTTCCTTATATGATTGACTGTTTCGATTATGGATTATGATGATGTTGTGGATATGATGATATGTTATTTGATTATATTTGTATCGACAAGTGCTATTAACTGGTTTCTCGTGGGTGTGAAGGACTTTGGACCAATTGAGGATGTCGATGGCATTGCTGGACCTCCTTGGACTCTGGATCAAGTCAGGGAGTGGATTGTTTATGGTTTGTGCATTTATGTTATCACATATGTGACATATGAATGGTATATTATGATGTTGATTTTGGATCGCTGACATGTTTCGTTGATGGATGCTGGATGACGATAGCTTCCTAATCAAACTCACATTTGGAGTAAAGGGTTCATGCACGACAACCAGATATATTAAGGGAGAGGTGTGGCAGCAGTCCTACCACAACCTACTAGCACTCCCTCCATGGATCGAACTATAGGTTAACAATTACCTAGTTTGAGAGATCCATGATGCCGTGTGGGAAGACTATGCCATTCATTCACGATGATTCTAAGGGGTGCGCAATAAGGCAGGGTCCTTATTCCTTAGAGGCCCTTAGTCTCCCACAAGGTCACCTGATGGAGTATTGACTCCAAGGGTTTGACGTCTACCAAAATCATTCAAAAGGAGAGAGGCACCTTTGGATCACATAGTGTGTATTGAAGGGTATGTCGCGTAAATGAAACATGATTGTAAGAAAGTGGCACCCTTGGAGCACGTAGTGCATCTTGAAGGGAATGTCGTGATTTTTAACACTGGTAAGTTAATGAACCTAGTACCTAAAAAACTAGGTCTCCTTAGGACTTGGTCAGCCTTAAAATGAATGATTGCATCAATAAAGATTAATAATTATAAATTCCCTATAAAAAAAATCGAGCCTAGTGAATTTAAAGCCTAGGTCTAAGTAGGACATGTAAAAAAAAAAAAAAAAAAACACTAATTGGACATTTAACAAAGGGGGGGTGAACAAATTTCAAACATAAATAATTAAATTAAAATTTTAATGGAGGATCAAAATATTTAAAAGATTAATTATTGGCTAAGTACAAACTTGCTAATTTATAAATTAGACCAAAAAGGGAGGGGAATGTTGAACATAGTAGGGAATCTAGTCTAGAAAACTTTCAAAATAGGAACTCAACTAGGCATTAAGAAAGGTGTCGGTCATTAAAGGAATGTAAGGGAATAAAGGGACTTCGAGGAGCATTTTTAGGAGTGATTTTAGGTGGGTGAGGGAAATTGTCAAATTAAATTAATTTATTAAATAAAATTCTGGTGCAACTAAGGGATCGGGTAACAATTGTATGGAGGAGAATTTTCCTAATTAATTTTTAATAAAAAGGATTTAATGTGCATTTTGGAAACAAGTCACTAAGAAAACTCTTTAGAAGAAATGGCAGAGGAGGAGAAGGGAGGACGTCTGGTAGGCATGAGGTTACGCTGCCGATATTTTTCTTCACTGATTTTTCTTTTAGGAGTTGGGATGCCCAGCTCGATTAGAGAGTGGTAGCTCGACCTTGAGAGACAAGTTGGGAGATAACTTTATCTGGTTGTGGGTGCGTGGCCCCATTGCGTCTCGCGGGGCTCAGGAGGGAGAAGTGTACCCCTAGCGTTGGTTGGGAGGTACCGGTGAGGTCTCATTGATAAGAAAGCGTGAGCGAGCAGGATTGCTAGCGGCTGAAGACATAAACAAGACAACATCGGTTATGGTATTCCTGTTTAATATGTTATGGTATTAAAATTTTGTTTTATGCTTGTATGGTCATGGTAATTTGATGACAATTTCACTGAGTTGATATTTCTTGCATATATGCAGTTACGGGGGTTTATCAGATTGTTCATTATAGGTTCTGGTTAAGTACTGTAAGATGATATATGTAAGGAAGCTAATCTGTACATATAATGTTGATCTCGCCAGGGATTTATTTAATTCTGAAATTGACTGCTAGAACATATAGATGTTGATTGCACCATTTCTCTAAAAAACCTGGGCGTGAATGTATATTTTTATGATATTGACCGCTACAATTTCTGAGTTGTATGTATACTAGCACAGCCACATAATTGTGGCTGATGAACGCCGAAAGACATATTTCATTTGCAAATAAACCTTAATTCTTTTTGGCCCTATATCATTTACAATCAAACCTTAATTAACATATTAAAGTACAAACAAACCCTAATTAAAATTTTAAAATGAAATAGTATGAAACACTGAGCTACCACATAATCCATGCAGATATGCAAATGGTCAAGTGGTCTCGCATTGCACAGAATTTACCAAAAAGGACAGAGAACGACATCAAGAATTACTGGAGAAGTGGTAATACAAAAATGATTAATCTACAAGCTACGAGTGGCAGCTGGGCCATTGATACAAAAACCTAGTACATTTTGAACGTTCAATTTCAGGATAAACAGTTTGATTGCAACAAATTCTGCGATCATCTACAAGCCCTTGAACATTCGTCTAAATATGAACACGATCTACGTGAACTCCCAAGGTTTATTTTCATTACAGGGTATTCTGAATTTGATTCTTCCAACGGTGGAGTTTTATAAAGAAATTTTTGAAATGCAACTTTTGCATTTTGATCAGAGTTGGCCTTTATTTTCTGTTTGTGGGCTGAATGGTTTTGCACATTTTCTATAGATGGCGAAAGTAATTGATAGCTTCCAGCCCTTTATCTCCACCTTATGTTTACCTTGCAAACACAAACATCCAATTTTTTTTTATTAAAACTGTAAAAAGTATTCTTGATGTCTCGAAACCCTAGATGTTTTGCAAATAAAAAACGTACCCTAGCAATGATTTGAACATTGATTGATTTTTTTTAAACTGTAAAGAGTACTCTTGATGTCTCGAAACCCTAGATGTTTTGCAAATAAAAAACGTACCCTAGCAATAATTTGAGGGTTGAAAATAAGTCTTACCATACACCAAAGAAGGTTGCAATAGCGAGCCAGAGATACGCAAGCGATAGATGAAGAACTATGATCCAACCAGAGGTGAGCGATCCCACAATTGGACTATCCAAGGTTCATCAACCCAAATGATCTAGTCTGATCCAGTGACATGCCAGTGATCGAGAAACAGGAGTATCCAAGGTTTAGAAATCCAGAAAATCCAGGGTTCAGGGAAGTGACAGATTTGAAATGCAGAGGGATTAGGGAATTTCATAAAGAGAGATCTATGCAGCAAAGTGTAGAAGTGAAACCGCTATTCGATGGAGTGGAGATAAACTGCGAGCTGAGGAAGTGGAAATGTCACTGTAGGGCGCACCATGCAAAGGAAGCGCACATGACACTTGGCCATGTCGATCGTATTCTATGCCTACTGGGAAAAGTATTAAATGCAGTAAAAGAATTTAATTGCAGTAAAAAAAACATGGCCTATATATCATAAATTAAAATTGCAATATAAATTTAAATTGCAAATTGCAAAGCCTGGCCTGTATATCACATATTAAAATTGCAAAATGGCTCAGGTATATGAGGCGTCTGTCTAAATTTAATATGCATCCAAACATGGCCTATATCATAAATTAAAATTGCAAAACGCCTCAGGTATATGAGGCGCTCGTCTCCCATAAATTTAAACGTGTTTCTCATAAATTTAAACGTGGCATTTGTCCCATTAATATTGTAAAAAGGTTAATTATCTAAACATGGCATATAGTGTTACAGTGATTTTTTAATATGATTAGGTAAATGTTAAAAAGTAAACAGGTTAAAGGATGCATTCAAAAATACAAGAAAATTATGAAGAGTAAATCACATTCATTGATTTGGAAGGACGACTAAGAATATACGAGCATCTTCAATTTTTAGCCATCAGATTATAATTTTAAATTAAAAGTTAATTAATTGTGCCCATTGTCAATAGGTATACGCCTTTCGACGTAATTTCTATGACAGTTGATAGCTTCCATTTCTGAGCTGTATGTATTTTTCTATGACAATTGGTAGCTGCCATTTCTGAGCTGTATGTATATTTCTATGACAGTTGATAGCTGCCATTTCTGAGATGTATGTATATTTCTATGACAGTTGATAGCTGCCATTTCTGAGCTTGTATGTATTGTTGAGGTTGATCGCTTCCCTTTTCTGAGAAGGATTGTGTATTTTAAGAACATTTTGTCCTTGCCCTTGAATGAAATCTTCGATGATAAACCTAAACTACCATTTATTTTACTGCGTAGAAGCATTGAATGTTCTGTATGGTAGGCCTGGAAGTTGCTTCCCCTTGGGTGTGCTTGGGCGAGTCAAGGGAGAATAAATATACCCTGAAATAACTGATTAATCCATGCTTCGCCGATCCTATTCTTTTTCTAAGATTAAAACCCTCCTTACCCAGATTCGAATTTTAGAGTTCAAATTCTTCCTTCTGCGTTCTTTTTGGTTAAGTAGTTGTTCCATAAGGCAACACTTGGGTCTCGAACGTCTATCTCCTTCTGTGCACAGTACCCAGACCTGGTATAGAGATGAGATGGTCTCCCTTCATGGTAACCGCTTAGAGTACTGGGCACGGAGTTCCTCGAACCTTGAATGACTGTTCCCACACCCATTTTCTCCGCTTTCTGAAGAGTCCCCTCCTCATGTAGATATCCTTGTGATGGATCATCTCTTGATCTCGTTACCAGTGACCCGTGGGGACTCGTACCTGCAACCCAACCGCCTTCCTAGCCAGTCTGAAACGATTCTCTCCTCAGCGTTTTCTGCCTTGTCCAGAAAGTTTCTTATCCCTCCGCGTCATCTCAAAATCATCTGCGCATGTCCCTACCTCCCCTACAATTTATTTAATGGCCAAAACGTTTCCTTTAATGCTCTGAACGTTTTAGAAGTTACGGGTGTCAGATTCCTTCTCTTTTCAGTATGTCCCCCCCCTTGGCTCGGCTTAAAGCCACTTGAGATTAAAAGGCGTACACCTATCCAGTTTCTTCCTTATGGATTATTTTACATTTGATTACTAGACTGGTTAAATTACAACATGGTATATGTTTTTATATCCTTTCTTTTTATTTGTTAAATCTAGTTAAATTGAGCGAATACTTGTGGACCTATTTTATGTAAAATCAAAGTATTAGTTTTATGGTTTAAATGATGATTAAACATGCAAAAGTTAAAATGAAAGTTGATACATGGATAATTTCGGGCTAGAACTTACATTGGTTTTAATAATTTTACCGTGTCCAAAATAAGCTTAAATTGGCCACATGTTAAGGTTTATTATATGAATAAATGTTGATATTGTTTGTTTTATGGCTTATTATTAAATGTTAATATTGATTTATTATTTTACATTAATAATGTTTTATGATTAAACATTAATATTGTTTAATTAATTTTAAAGGTAAATGGTTTTATAAGAAAGTAATATGGATTTGATCTTAGAATTTGTCTCTAGTAGAAAAAGGGGAAGTGTACTTCTCCTTCGCATTTTAATTATCCTATATTTTAATTACACTCACAAATAGGAAGGTAATTTAGTTTCCGTTAATAAATGTGTATTTTTAAACTTCGTGATTACTTATTCGGCCAATGCTTGTAACCTTAATGTCAGTTAGATGCATCACCCTTAGATGCTCGTTGTTTGTGCATTGGATTTTAGGGATTGCATTAATATATTCTCATGGAGGTGATGTATGTTTTAAATTGCATTAATATATTCTCATGCACCTTGTTGTGGAGTTGAAGTATGAATTATTTGGATAACTAAACGACTGCTAAGCGGCGACAGTGAAGTTGAGGTTAAGCCATGCGTCTTTAAATAAATGTTGACTTATTGAGTTATGTAGTCGTTTTACACTTGCGTGCAATGATTATAATGTAAGAACGATTGTTTAGACTACTCACGCTCTCAGATTTTATGTATTATTGATGTCTTTATACATTAGTCTTCTAGTGTGTAAAGGAAATTATTATACATTAGTCTTCTAGTGTGTAAAGGAAATTATTATGGCGAGTGATAATATTTTGTGACTAGGCCTTACACCTCGAGAATAAATGATAATTTCCTCGTGCCTTGGTTTCAATATGGTATGTTATGTGTTATGCAAATGTTGATTCGTGTACCTTGATTGATAGATGCTTAGGATTGATGGACTGATCAAATGAATGACTGTTGCTGTTGTTAATGATTGTGTTGTTACATCGATATGCATGTCATGGCACAAGGTGAGGATGTGTCGAAATTGTATCATATTCGATTATTGATGCATCATCTTTGTTTCGTTAATTTTGTGATTAATGTGTCGATGATGTCGCTCTTATTTTATGGTTTAATTTCCTAATGTAGCTTTAAAAAAAAATTTGACCTATCTTACGTCGCTTGTTGTCGTAACGACAGGGTTGCTACAATTCTACAATCGAGCAAAAGTTTGTTCTAAGAATAAGATTAAGTTATGTAAGAAGCATGAATCTTCTCTTATGGTATCATGGTGCAACACTTCCAGAGTCAACTCTAGAAGTCCGTAGATGGCTCCTTGAAGCCCAAAGTTCAGAAGATACAGAACCCGAAGTGCATAAATACCCTCTCAAGTCAGGTAGAGGTTATAACCTTCAGAAGTACAAGCTCAGGAGAGACAGTGCAAACTTTACATAAAGGAGGTGCAAAGTACATGATTAACAATTAAAATCCAAATCTTAGGAGGGATGCACTATTGAGCGCTGGAGTTCATTTCAAGGGAAAATATCAAGAGGGACAACGTGTGCAGGGTTCAAAAGGGGAAAAAAAAGGTTGAAATCCCTTCAAAGGAAACCAGTTGACAAGATTTTATCATGAGAAATTCAGAATCCCAAGGACTATCCAATTAGACAAAATATGCGCACTCACTAAAACTCACAAACCTTCAGGCTTCGTCACTTCGACAGATCCGAGTTATTTATCTTAAGAGAGCCCCGAAGTCTAAAGTTATGAAGTGATCTAAATCATAGATCAATGAGAGATTTCTAGCCGTTGGATCCGCAGGAGTTAATCCTGACTGTCATTGATGGTAGATCTAGGACTGTCATATATCTGGGTTTCGACCTTCATGAATTCAGAGGAAATAAGAGTTGCAACAACTAATACTTCTAAATCCTGGAGCCCCTGAGTTCCTTATGGCCATAGATTTGAGTAAAGTGTGAGAAATATTGATCTCTTAGTATTTCAATATTCGACTCTCCGACTAATTTAAGACGTAATTGTTAAGGATCACGAAGACCCAAAAGTTCCAAACTCCCGTAGTAAACTTCATCCGTAGATATAGCGAGTGATCGAGGAACATTAGATCTAAGAGCATTAGTCCTTCAGAGGTTCGACAGTTCGAAACTCTAGAGGAAAAAGGGTTGTAGTTGCAAAGGTGACAAACTCCCAGAGTTTCGAACACCAGAGTAGACGACCGTCGTTGATTTTAGAAGTAGTGTAAGCTATTATATCTCTGATTTGTTCAGTGGTTTGACGGTCTGAGTGAACAGTCTAAGGTTGTGAAAGAAGGGAAAAACCCTGAAGTCTGAAGTTTTGTAGTGGATCTCCACCATAGAATCTCGCGTGAGGTGAAACTCCACCAGTCGTTAGATTAAGTTGCTAAAAGTTAATGAAGGAGGGTGGTAGGGCAGGATAACCTACAACTGTCGATAAAATCATCTTATGACTAAATTCGAATGGTTAACACGTCAGGAGAAAAAGATTGTAGAAGTTTAAAATCCTTCGGAGCACCGTAGTCCCAGAGCTCCGAATAGCACCCTTTTTCCAGCATTGGGTTCTATCCCCTGGTCACATGCCTAACTTGTTAAGAAAAAGGGATAACATCCAGGAATGAAGTAAGTTAAGATATAAGTTTGGAGAGCTTCATACAAGCATTCCAAGATCCCGAAGTTTGAAATTAAGATACTATAGCACAGAGATTCCTCGTTACTGATAACTTTGGTTAACAAAGAATCTAAATCAGAGAACACAATAATTTCAGATCAACAACCCATCGGGATCCATCCTTCGAAAAAATTGAAATTTATCGTAAACTAATAGGGAGTGGATAAAATTTGAATATAATTTACAATCTGACGGGATCTCATCGTAATAATTGTTTAGGAGCTACATGAAATTCAACAGAGGAACTCATTACAATCAGATTTACACAAATTCAACAGAATCCGTATTACCATGAATTGAAAGACAATTTCCACGATAAAAAATTGCATTGAGAGTATAAATCAACAAAGTTTCCATGGAACCCCCATATGGGGTGATAGTGAGGGACACATTTCACTTTGAGGCAGTGCAAAGAGGCCGACATGATGATGGCCATGTGATTGAAGCATGGAACGCACCACCGCCACCCCCAATGCATTTAAATCTCCCATATGACGTTCCAGGCACCATTAATCCTTGTGCGCCTAACCTCCTCATGTTGTCCCCTCCATGGCTCCGCTCATTGAAGACGTCATTACTCTACACATGTGGCATCTCCTTCTTCTTTAGCCGTGAATCCATGCCTCAACCGCCCTCCTTTGCAGCGCTCTCCTGCAACCAACTTTATCTCTAGCTCCTCCTTGTCCACCTGGGCTCTTCCCCTCCACTTACCTTCTCCCCCCGGGCTGTCAGAATTCCTATACAAAGAGGCAAGATAAGGATAGGCTCACCCTGGAAACCACTTCGACCTCAGCTGGTCCTCCCTCGGGCACCTGCACCCTCCCTAGGCTCCTCCCCTGGGTCATCCCCCTCACACTCCTCCCAGTCTGAACAAGAACCGCGTGCCTCCTCCTCCCCTCCCACTTCCCAGCTTGAAGAGTTTTTACTCTCAGATAGTTCGTTGGGTTTTCTCACATGACCCATCCTTGACCAGGCCTCTTCATCATGGGCGCCTCTTGCAGTACCACCAAATTCACCAGCTAGTGCACCTGGTGCACCAGAGATCTCCTCCACTCGCCCACCCTTAGAAGCACCACCTTTTCAACAGGAAACTCAGCCAGGGCCACACTCCCTTTTAGAATCAGTCCCGGACTCACAATTGCAGGATAGCTTGTCCATCCTCCACATGCTGGTCTTCGATCTTCGCTAGGGCTTGGATGCCCTCTAGTTTCGATTAGAGATACTGGACAGGAATAACTCTGTGCTCCTCCAAATCCTTTCCACCTTCTAGTGGGCCTTCCACTTCACACCAGATGCAGCGGGGGTTATCAGAGAACACTCATGTAGGTGACACAAGCAAAAGGGGGCTTCCCACAGGAGATGGAGACTCGAGGCAAGCCATGCACGTGGCCATGGATGAGGAATACGCGCTTAGAGAAGAAGAAACAACTGGTGAGTACATTGCAGCAGGAATGGTCTTGCATGCACCCAGGGAAGTGGGAGGCACACAACCCGACGATAGACAGGAAGGGGGTGACTCAGACGTCGCTATGCATGAGCAGATGGAATGGAGGGGGGAAGATGTCTAAGATGAGCCCTAGGACCAAGCAACCTATGCCACATCTCCATTTGGATGGATAGGTTACAAGCCAAGTGTATGACCAACACAGGGGTCCATATATCATCGTTTTTCTTCTGTGGCCTCATGGAGGCCAGTAATAGGTTCAATTTTTTCTTATGGCTTTTAGTTTGCTATTTCTTAGCTCTACTTTCAGTTTCTGTAAGACTGGTAGTCATTTTGATCCCAACACCGACTGGTTGAACTGGTTTTCCCATAGGGCAGTTCAGTTATTACAGTACGACACTATTGCACATTTTGTAACTCTGGTTTTTTGAAGGTTCCTTATATATAAATTCTTACTTATAAAAAAAAACAAAAACAAAGTTTCCATAGAATAAATTAATTTAGGATTCGACAAGGTTTCCAACTGAGAACTCATGAGGACACAATTTGGACTTGACTCCATAGTTTACCAGAGATAAATACACCCATAATGTCCTTAATAATTTCAAATAAACTATGATCATACAAATTCACAATGAATAATGCACGAGTTTTATAACATATATCATACACAATATAAATTCAAATTTACAATGAGGATCATGCCACTCAATTTAGGGTTCAGAAAACATCCAAAATTACAACGAAAGTTTAAAATATAGACACTGTAAATACTATTCGTTGCAGGAACTGTAATTTAAAATATAAACTCTGAACTAATTCTTGTTGAAATAAATGTAACCATGGGAATTTAGGCTTTCTAGTGATGCTATAGAGACCCTATCAGTCCAAAATACTTCTACACTAATGCTACAAATAATTTTAGAATATAAAAATACCAGGACGGAAGAATTTTGCATACTGAAGATGCCTTCAAGTCTTGTGCTCATTCCTTTCCTTTGCTTGCTAATCACAGAGACTTCACCGATACCTCCCAGCCAATGCTAGGGGTAATATTCTTCCCCCTTAGACCCCTGATCTATAAAGGGGCCAAGCACAAAAACCAGAACACAATAGCTTCCAATCTTGCCTCGCAAGGAAGAGATTCCACTCTTTTCACAAGCCCGGAGTCCCAACTCTCAGAAGTAAAAAACCACAGTCAATCAAAAATTCGGCAGCATAACAGTGTTTTCCCAAAGGTTTAATCCCCTTCTATTCTACTTCAATTACTTTATACAATTATTCCTCATGGACATATGTCCCTCATGCATAATTCATTAATTTTTAATAATTTAGTTAAAGGATTATCTACCCACTACAAGTGTCACATTCTCTCGATATTTGACAACTAATTTCTCTTTCAATTTTATTTAAAATCCACTTTTCCTCACATTTCACCATGTGTTCCTAATTTTCCTCTTAGTTGTCTCTTGGTTCCCTAATCCCCTTAATTAATGGGTGTCTCCTAACTAGGTTTTAGTTAGAGTTGTATTAGGAGTCTTCTTAGTTAGGATAGGGTTGGTTGACTCAAATTCTATTCTATGCACAACCCATTCTCTCAATTTGTTATATATTTCTAAATAAAGATTCATTTTTAATAATTTCATGCACACATGTGCATTTTATCAATTCTTTAGGTCTTTACTTACTATTTCCTAACATTTGATTTCCTTCAAATATTTACTCATGTCACAATTCAATTAGTCCATTTATTTAAATTTTAGACTTCGACTTAGACTTCTGGTTGGCTTTAATAATTAATAATCTATTGTTTAATTAATTATTTAATCCAACAAGGTCTAATCATTCCAGTTGTTTCTAGGCCACCTATGTTTATTGACTCATGTTTCAATTGTAGAATGTTCCCTTCAAGACACATCTTTGTGCTCTAAGGGTGCCACTCACGTTGACTTGTTTTTGTAAGTTTTTCCAACCGCTTGGAGTCAAAACTTCATTTGGTTGACCTTGTGAGAGACTAAGGGATTCTAATAAATAAGGACTCTGCCTTATTGCATTCCAATTAGAAATATTCGTGAGAGACTATCTTAGTCTTCCCTCATGACATCATGGACCTCTCGAACTCGTTAATCGTTAACCTACCATTCGCACCACGACGAGAGTGTTAGTAGGTTGTGGCATGGAATCTGCCACACCTGTCCCTCATGTATGGTTTCTGTGCAAGGCCCCTTTACTCCTTATGTGAGTCAGATTAGCAAGCATCGCCAAGCCTGCATCCACTGACAAAAACAATGTCAAAAATCCATATACATAAATCATACTAAAATCCATCATATGTTCATAGTAATGAAATAATCAAACAACAAAATCCACTCCCTAACTCAATTTGGAGTCCAAGGAAGCCCTTTGATTCCATCGACATCCATAACTTGTCATGTGTCCTTCACACTAAGGACGACTTGTCAAAAATACCTGTCAACATATATATACATCAATATAATCAATCAACCATAACACCTCAACATCATCATATATAACCCATAATTTGAATGAAATCACTGTGTACCATACTCAGATCACTTGCAAGCAAGTGTCCTCAAAGAACAGTTCAATAATAGTATGCTCAGTAGAACAAGATTTTACAAATAATTATAAAATATGTGGTATTGTTGACGAATTATTACATCCAGTTAACTACTTGACTGTCGATAAATTATTGATATTATTTTGATGACAATTATTGGACCGTCAACTATTTACTCATCACAAATTAATTCTTATGATATCTTCCTTATAGTCGACAGATGTCAACACTTCTTGACTAATTACATTGACTATTAATTATGGAGGTTTTATTACAGAGGGTGGCCACAAGAATTGCCACAAAAATCACTCTTTCTTCTAAATCAGAATTAAATGACTTCTTGTACGCCTAAT